>MJUU01022477.1:126937-142022 GCA_002080025.1 Modiolus philippinarum | reverse complement strand
AGTTAGATGTCGATAATGACTTGTTTAAAGGGAATCTTCAGAAGGAAAAAATATAATTTAAGGAAGGAACATAAATGGAAGATTTGTCAAGAAGAAGTGCCTGGATTTTTCGTCATTAGATTCATTTGTTATGGTATGTACATCGTGTTTAACAGATAAGATGGACACAGATTGGATATTTTATCCCCTCACCCGACAGAGATGAGGAAAGACTGTAGTGTTTTGGCTGTTTTCCATCTGTCCTCTTTTTCATTCATTCATTAATAAGTTAAGTACTGTGAAAGTACTATGTGAAAGTACTATTGTTCGTTGGGTTTCAATTTTCATGGATTTCGTGGTTTGCTAAAACCGCAAAATTTAGCTCCCAACGAAGTGCATTTTGCCACATAGTTTTAGTGCATAGAATCAAAAACCACTAATTTAAGTACCCAGGAAATAGTAATATTTATGAAAACCATGAAAATTGATGCAGACGATTTGAAGTACTTCAGCAGTATGTTTACCTTTTTAGCTCACCTGGCTATGCCAGGGTGAGCTTTTGCCATCACTTGGCGTCCGTCGTCCATCATCCGTCCGTCGTCCGTCCGTCCGTCCGTCCGTCGTAAACTTTTCTTTAAAAATCTTCTCCTCTGAAACCACTGGGCCAATTTAATCCAAACTTGGCCTGGGTCATCACCAGGGTATGTAGTTTAAAAAATGTGTTCAGTTAGTCCGAGGGCCAAACAACATGGCCGCTGTTACTAAAAATAGAACATAGGGGTAAATTGCTGTTTTTGGCAAATAACTCGAAAACCATTGCGGATATCAAAAATCTCACAGAAGTAAAATTGTTCAGAATGCCGAGATCTATTTGCTCTGCAATTTTGAAGAAAATCTGAAAACCCGTCTTAGAGTTATAGCCCTTTTTCCGTAAATTTTTCAAAATTTATGCATTTTTCATTTTTTATTTCAAAAACTGCAACAGATAGAGGTGAAGTGTAAATTGGAATAATGTTCAGCATATCAAGATCTATATACTCTGAAATTTTGAAGAAAGTCCAAAGGCCTGTGTAGGAGTTGTTGATTGATTTTCTCCAATTTTTTTTTTCAATGCCATATGGTTTATTGGTTATTTCCCTTTAAATTCTGTGTTCAAATCTTCTTAGGTTAACTTTTCTTTTTTAAGCTTTAGAGAAATTCCCTGCTATAGCTATGTTAAAACAATTATTTTAATTATAATTAAGAGCAAAAACAGTGTTTTTGTACAAATTTTTACAATTTTTTTGCAAAAATACTTTTTTAATCTTTACCTTATTATATGTTACAATTATTTTTCTATATAAGATATTTTGTCTGAAAGGGATAAATTTGATTGGGCAGTTTCTAGGCCTCATAGCCTGCATAATTTGTTAGATAATTTAAGCGTTTAATGATCAGGTGATGACATTAACCTTGAGAACCACAGATGGATTTGATCACTACATGGCATGTATGATGCTATGAGGTGCTGACTAAGTATTGTGACTTTGGTGCCTATATATCATCCAACATGGCCATCTGCGAGGAACTTAATTTATTACTGGACTGTATGGAAAGAGCACATAAAGAATTTTTTATCTGAAACAACTTTGCTAGTTAGAATAAAACTTAATCACAATGCATCTAAGATGGTCCCCTTCAAAACAGATGTCCCTCAAGTCTGCACCTTATGCAAATTGGCTACCAATGGGAAACATAGTTTAATATTGGAGTACATTCAAAGATCTTCTTTAAAACCATTGGCCAATTGAAAATAAACCTTGGCACAACACTTAATTTTCTTTAAAATTGTGTCCTGCAGATCCATCCCTTATCCAAGATGGCAGGCAATAGGGAAAATAGTTTGATCATATAACATAAATGTTTGTTTACATAGTTTGAAAATGAGACCCTTTAACATAGAAGTTTATTTAAATTTATGTATTGACCATGGTCCAGGTGAGCGATACAGGCTCTTGAGAGCCTCTTGTTTAGTACCAGTTATGAACTTTTTTTGCATGGCTGCCTCTTGAATTTTAAATGAGGTCAATGCAAAAAATAGGTGGACTTGACCTATATTTCATGCATGAGTGACTCTGGTTAAAGTTTGTGTTGCAGTCTTGAGCAGGAAGAGGAATGACACTTTGTCAGCAGATGCATCTGCATTAAATAGACATGCGTATCCTAATAAAAATAAGGCTATCTTGACCTAGATTCCATGCAGGAGTTGGTAATATATGGTATACAAACCTAATTAGTTTTGATTTCTGGAAGGATATCTCAGCTGCTAATTGTTTTGTAGTCTGTAACTGACTTAGTTTAACAAAGTGCAAAGGAGTAGAGCCACAAAGGGCCAAAATCGGCCTAATGTCAGATCTTGACAGTATTTGTGTTTTTTATAGAGGACACTATTATTTGCACAAAAATTACTTCAATCTCCAAAATGGACATATTCTGGATTTNCGATACCTGGTAAGATCTTCTGTAACAAATACTCTTGTCTGAGAATTTTTGAGTTTACGTTTTGCCATGTATATACGATTTTTCACTTTCCAGTTTCTGAAGCGGCATATGATTTGTCCGTAACCTTCGTCATTTATTTTACCAATTATATGAGATCTCTGGATATCATCATCAGATAAATCTATTCCAAGGTTCTCTTTACATATACCAATAACTTTTTGATCAGTCAGTGGCAGATCTGATTGTTGCATACGTACATTATGGAATCATAAGGAATTGCGCCTACCATACTGCTCTAACCCTTCCACTTCTGACTGAACATTTTTCAATTCATCTCGAGAAACTGATTCTGACTTAATTGTTTGCATTTCAAGTTTGAGCTCTTGCAAATCGGCCTTTAAATTAGTAATGGTATATCTTTCACTAATGTAAGAAATTCTTTGTCTACTTCTCTCATTTTGCTTTACTCCACTCGAGACAACATTCATGGAAGATATCACGATTGTAGATAGTTCCTATATTTCCTACATATTTAGAATTTAGTGTTCATAATTTGAGGTGAGACATTTGTCACTTTGTTTGAACTTTGCTTGAATAAGTTATGGTGTGAGGTTCCTCACTGTGTTGAAGACCGTACGGTGACCCCTAGATGCTTTGTTTTGGGTCGTTTTGGGATGTTGTCTCCTTGACATTTACCCCATTTCCTTTCTTTTTCATATTTGAATGTTGAAACCTATGTAAATTTAACATGGAGGGCTATAGGAGGTGGATTAGTTGTGTAATACAAATATCTGTATATATGTTTGGGACTGCATAGGTACCTAGTTAGTTCACATGGCATAGCTGGCTATGCATGGGTGAGCTTTTGCGATCAGTTGTCTGGCATCCAGCATCCCTCCGTCCGTCACAAACTTTTCCTTCAAAGAAATTCCTCTTCAGAACTAGTGAATAAATTTGAATCAAACTTGACATGACTGATGCTTATCAGGTGTTGACCAAGTGTTGTTACTTTTGTGCCAATCTGTAATCCAACATGGCCACCAGCTGGGATCTTAATTTTCTACATTAGACCCTATGGGAAAATGCATACAAAGACTTCTTGAGAACCACCAAATGGATGTAAACTAAACTTTGAATGAATGATGCTTATGAGGTGCTGACCAAGTGTTGTTACTTCAGTGCTGATCCATCATCACACATGGCCGCCAGAGATGAATTGGACATGAAGGGAAAATGCTTACAAAGATCTACTAAAAACAACTGAATGGATTTAATCTAAACATGGCTTAAATGAAACTTGTGTGATTCTGACCAAGTTTGTTTCTTTGGTGCCAATCCATCTCCCCATATGGCCAAGTTTGTTACTTTGGTGCAGATCCATCTTCCAACATGGCCACCACCAGCAAAACTTAGTTTACCATTGGACCCAGTGGAAAATTAATACAAAGATCTTCTCATCTGAAAGCACTGAACCAATCAAAACCAAATTAATTTAATCACAATAGTCCTTGGGTGGTCCACTTCAAAGTTTTTTATTTTTAATGTTCGTATATCATCCAAGATGGCTGCAAGTGGGAACATAGTTTAATAATTTAACATAGAAACCTTTTGGAAATGAAATTCAAAGATCTTCTCATCAGAAACTACTGAGCAAATTGGAACCAAATTTGGTTACAATAGTCCTTGGATGGTCTACTTCAAAAATTTGTGATTTCTATGTTCCTACCTCATCCAAGATGTTTGCCAGCCAGGAACATATTTGAAAATAGGATCCTATTGGAAATGCATAAAAAGATCTTCTCCTTTGAAACTGCTTGAACAATTTCGTTAAAATTTTTATTTGCAGGGATGTGATACTTCCACAGAATCGCGAATTTCCGTGGGTCCGATCCTGACCGATTCCGTTATATGTAATTTTATACTTCCGCCAGGCTGATTGCCAGTTATTTCTGCGGGTCATCAAATGTTTGAATCTCATCCCTGTATATGATAGTCCCTGGGCGATCCTCTTCAAAGTTTGTGATTTTTAGTTTGCCTCAACAAAGTTGAGGGGGACTATTGGAGTACCCCCGGCGTCTGCGTCGGCATCTTCGTCCGCGTCCGCATTTACGTATATGTCTTGGTAACTATGAAGGGTAGGGTCATCAAACTTTGTGTACAGATGCACCTTGAGCTATCTCACAGCCACTAGGAAAATTAGGTCTGTTTGACCTATATTTTCCGCTTGACTGGCTTTCATTCAATTTTAAGTCCGAGTTGATATCTCAGTAACTGTACATGGTATGATCATCTAACCTTGCATGTGCATGCATCTTTGGGGATAGGTCAGCATCCAGGCAAAATTAGGTCACTTTGACCAATATTTTCCGCATGGTCGACTTACATTCAAGTTTACGTCCGAGTTCAGATCTAAGTAACTGTACATGGTACAATCGTCTAACCTTGCATGTGCATGCATCTTTGGGGGTAGGTCAGCATCCAGGCAAAATTAGGTCACTTTGACTTATATTTTCCGCATGATTGACTAACATTCAAGTTTACGTCCGAGTTCAGATCTAAGTAACTGTACATGGTAGGATCATCTAACCTTGCATGTGCATGCATCTTTGGGGGTAGGTCCAGACTTGGGGTCAATTACATTCAAATGTAATCAATTACATTACAGATTACATTCAGATTTTCATGATTACATTACAATTACAATTACTTCTTTTTAGAAATGTAATCAATTACATTACAATTACATCTCAAATGTAATCGATTACATTACAGATTACATTTGTAGGCTACTTTATCTCCGTATACTCTACATTTACTTCATATAGTACAAGATGTCTCTTTGGTTTACATTTACTACATATTATAAAAGATTTTAATATACTCCACATGTTACTCCATTTAGTACAAGATATCTCTGACTTACATTTTCTCAATATTACAGTTATATCTGACCTACATTACTCCATATGACAAAAGATGTCTGTGTTAAAGTTAAAACAGAACTCTGTTTCTGTATTCACTAAATATTACATTCTTTAATACAGTGAAATTCATCCCCGATGTTACAGTTTGTGTACACTCTATTTTTCTGCCAATATTGTTAAAATGCCCAGTTTTTATTGGATGTTTATGATCTGATGCTCTAAATTTACAAGTGAAATATAGGTTTACAAAGTGAATATAGGTTTTTTTCATCTAAAATATTTAAGTAATTTTCAAATTCAAAGGAATCTTTAATTAATTCATTATTTAAAGCTTTTGGTGAATTTTGTAACAAAAGGTGTTATTCTTGTTCAAATTGTTCTCAAAGTCGGTTCTTTATGAGCTATTTTGAATTTTGAAAAACTCCTGGGTCCAGATATAAGAGTTGCCTGTCTCATCAAGACATATTTGATCCAGGGATAATTATGATTATCATGAATGAAAAGTTTATATAAAAGTTTATTTGATATATATGGTAGTTTTATCTCTTTTTCTTGTATTTTCCATGTAACTTTATTCTAAATCAGACCCATTCAAAGAAAATTTTTAATTTGTTGTCTGTCTCCCTTAGAAAAGACCATAGTTTTTGTATTTGCTGTATTAATTTTTAATTTCCATGTATATGTAACCATTTATATCTTAGCTAAAACATTGTAGAAATAATACCTGTTAATCATGTTTAGCAATGACATGTCAATGTGATTAAAGATATTAGCACCCTACAGGTGTCAAAATAAACAAAAATCTAATTATCTATGACACAAGTTACCAATCTATTTATGACCCCCAATAAATATGTAACAGGATGTTTGAAGTGTGCACAAAATTGACATAAAAACAGAAAATATAGACAACTTATGTAAAAACTTTGCAATACTTCTACTGAAGTATGACAGGATTAAAAGTTCATTTCATTCTTTGAAGTTTTAAGAAAGAAGATGTTTTTACAACATAAAAAGTAAAGATATAATTTTAATCAAGTTTTGCATTTCATTTCTTAAATAAAACTTTACTTCTTTGCTAAAATTGCAGTTTTCTAAAAGTAATCAAAATGTAATCTAAATGTAATCATGATTACAAGGTAAAATTGAATGTAATTGATTACATTACGATTACATGTAATCAAAAAATTGTATGATTACAGATTACATCTGATTACATGAAAAAATGTAATCGATTACAGATGATTACGATTACAAAGTACGATTACCCCATCTCTGGGTAGGTCAGCATCCAGGCAAAATTAGGTCACTTTGACCTATATTTTCTGCATGATCGACTTACATTCAAGTTTATGTCCGAGTTCAGATCTAAGTAACTGTACATGGTAGGATCATCTAACCTTGCATGTGCATGCATCTTTGGGGGTAGGTCAGCATCCAGGTAATTAAGGTCACTTTGACATATATTTTCCGCATGATCGACTTACATTCAAGTTTATGTCCGAGTTCAGATCTAAGTAACTGTACATGGTAGGATCATCTAACCTAGCATGTGCATGCATATCTGGGGGTAGGTCAGCATCCAGGCAAAATTAGGTCACTTTGACCTATATTTTCTGCATGATTGACTTACATTCAAGTTTATGTCCGAGTTAAGATCTAAGTAACTTACATGGTACAATCATCTAACCTTGCATGTGCATTCCTCTTTGGGGGTAGGTCAGGATCCAGGCAAAATTAGGTCACTTTGACCTATATTTTCCACATGATTGACTTACATTCAAGTTTATGTTGGAGTTCAGATCTAAGTAACTGTACATGGTAGAATCAACTAACGTTGCATGTGCATGCATCTTTGGGGGTAGGTCAGCATCCAGGCAAAATTAGGTCACTTTGACCTATATTTTCCGCATGATTGACTTACATTCAAGTTTACTTCCGAGTTCAGATCTAAGTAACTGTACATGGTAGGATCATCTAACATTGCATGTGCATGTACATTTGGGATTAGGTCAGCATCCACGCAAAACTAGGTCACTTTTCCGTTTATGTCTGAATTCAGGTCTCGGTTACTGTACCTGTTAAGATCATCTAGCCTTTGTTTACATCCATATGGGATGGTAAATAAGCACCCTGGCCAAATAGGGTTTCTGTGTCCATGTGCCATAACGAGGCGAACTTTGTAATCGTTGATTACCTATGTTTATGTTAGATAGCTGCCAGCAGGGAACGTAGATTACTATAGGCCTCCATGGAAGCTGCATTCAAACATCTCTGAAACTGCTTTAACAATTATAAAAAAGTTTCTAAATTTTATGTTCATACATCAAAGACGGCTGTTATTTGAGAACATTGTGCTGCATAGGACCCAGATGAGTGATACAGACTGTTGAGAGCCTCTTGGTTTTTTTGTTTTTTGTTTTAGAAACCACTGATTTATGTATTAGCTGCTAAGGGAAAAGCTAGTGGCAAAAGAGAGTTTAAACAATAAAAAATGTCATGATTAATTGAAAAGAATGTTTATATTTTAATCCTTGTTTGAAAAAAGTGATTTTAGTCCTGAAATCAAAAGGACAAGATATGATTATCATCATTAATAGATTGTATAGATAAACATGTTTGATACAACGCCAGTACTATTTCAAAAAGCATTATCCTGTTCTGAATGATAAAAAATCTAAATAACACCAGCTCTAGGGGGATATCATCAATACCCATATTTTCATTATAGCGATTAATTTAAAAACAACTGCATCTTAATGAAAAAATTGAATTTCCGGAATGTCTATGGATCAGGATTTTATTGTACATTTGACTCCATACCCCT
This sequence comes from Modiolus philippinarum, assembly GCA_002080025.1. NCBI lineage: Eukaryota > Metazoa > Mollusca > Bivalvia > Mytilida > Modiolidae > Modiolus > Modiolus philippinarum. The sequence continues at coordinate 133,811 of MJUU01022477.1, read as the reverse complement.
CATAATGTCTTTGATCTTAGTAAACAAGACCCATAACTCCATCAAAAATCAGTGGACCAGAACCAAACTTAATCATTAAGGTAGATTGGCATACAAAATATCAGATCAATACCTGCAACTGTTTAGAAAAAAAGTGCAGAAACTGACATATTACCAAAATTTTCTTAGTCCAAGACCCATAACTCCATCAAAAATCAGTAGACCAAAACCAAACTTGAACTTGACCTGAAACTCATTACGATAGGCTCACATACAAAATATCAGATCAATATCTACAATGGTTTAGAAAAAAGTGCGCTAAATAAAGCTTTTTGTATTTGTATTTTGTATTTGTAAACTAATGCGGGACTGACGGACGCCGACGGACAGACAGATGGAGTGCAAACCTAAAGTCCCCTTTGGCTATTGCCGGTTGGGGACTAATAAATCAGCAATTACACTAAATAATGGAATAATTAACTTGTTGATTATTTGTGCATTTTTGTTTAAAAATAACCAAGAAAACCTGACACTATAGATAAAGTAAGGATACTGTCATTAATCATATAACATCATCACAAACCATCCCGTCATAGGTTAGATCATCTACTGTGTCAACTTAGGACAGTATCAAGTGCTTCTGTATTTTTGAAAGGTTATATATTGTTTACCACATGTAAACATTGACAGAACAAAAATTAAAATATTTTGTTAGTTCAACTAAACTTAAGTTTAAATGGAATTTGGATCAATTTATTAAGTTTAATAATTTGGAAGTCATCCTGGACCTCTTCAAACCTCAATGGACAAAGTCTTTGAAAAGTTGAAGTTCATTGTATTGATCTTTGCATCAACAAAATATGGACAACATAATCCATGTTGTTTTAAATTGTCTTGAAATGCAAAATAGTTGACATTAAATGTAATTTAGTTTGATTTGATCGGCTAATGTTACTGTATGGTTGTTATATAATTCATTGGGTATTTATTTTCACGCTTTTCGCTTTTAACATGATAAGCGCAAAAATTTCACTGTAAATCTGAATTAAAATAAACAAAATAACCTTACATAAAAATCTGCGAAAATAAAACCACATGAATTAATTAAAGACTGAAAAGCGCAAATATGAAGCACTATACAGTAATTGAGTAACCATTCTTATGCTGTAAAACACACTTTGGTGTACTATGGCTTTTTCAGACATGTTTGAATGTGAAACCAACCTCCTGAAAAAAGTTTTTGATTCAGACCCCTTTGTGAATTTCTTAGCTGTTTCTTATGATTTGTGTATTTATGGTCAAGAGTAATTTTAGAAAATCTTGTGACTGTTTCAGTGTGAATTCACCTGACCATGAAGATGTATTGTTTTTTTATGCCTTTCTGTCAACATTCTTGTCCTAACCTCAATCTCATTAATAAAGACATCACTTTCGTCATTATTATAATACCAAGAAGTGTATGGTGGAATGGGATGAAATCAAATAAAATGAAAGGATTTTTTCACAGAAAAAAATATGATTTTAAAATGAAATTGAAATTCTCAAAGGATTTTTTGCCAGGAGTTTTTAGAATGAATAGGGATATTTATAGTTTTCTTGGTAAGTAAGGATACTCTATAAATAAATAACATAATTGTGGTCACATTTATTCCATAGGTCTGCATTTTTGTTGGTGTGTGTGTTCTTTTTTTTTGTATTTTTTTTTACTATTTTTGTATGTTTTTCAACTTATTAAATTTATAAAAGTTGAGTCTCAAAGATTTAAGAAAATCAATCAGAAATCCGACCAAAAAAAAATCATGTGTATTGAAACCTGATTAGGGATGGAAAGTAAAACTGTAATTTTTCTGGCCTGAGGTGGTTTGTATTAGAGGAAGTTATCTCATGACGAAAAGAAAAAAAACCAAAGCAATACATAATCGAAACCAAGTGAACAACAAGTGTAATGATCGATAGTGTATTTTTACCCTTGTATTTGGTTGTAAATCACAAGAAAAATCAAATGAAATCAGATTTGACATGATTGTAAATAACATTTATTGAGAAGAAATATACTTGGCTTGTTTCCTTGATCATTTTCTCTGTGTTAGTGATGACAGTAACTTACAATGTTACCTCATATATATCATTCAAGTGTTGCAGTTCCTGTGAAAAAAAATTACTCATATAGGAGTGCAAACTTATTGTACTGCAAACTGCATGTATTGTGTCCGGAGTGTTCTGAATTTAAATTATAAGGGGCTTTGGATGGTCCCGAGTCAAGTATGTTCACTGTGATCGAAAGATTACTCCAGCATTTACTCACTCTGAGTTGAATTTGTTACATGTTTTGTGTGTCTGACTTCAGTTAGATGTCGATAATGACTTGTTTAAAGGGAATCTTCAGAAGGAAAAAATATAATTTAAGGAAGGAACATAAATGGAAGATTTGTCAAGAAGAGGTGCCTGGATTTTTTGTCATTAGATTCATTTGTTATGGTATGTACACCGTGTTTAACAGATAAGATTGAGACAGATTGGATATTTTATCCCCTCACTCGACAGACTTGAGGAAAGACTGTAGTGTTTTGTCTGTTTTCCATCTGTCCTCTTTTTTCATTTTAAAGTACTATGAAAGTACTATTGTTCGTTGGGTTTCAATTTTCATAAATTTCATGGTTCGCTAAAACCGTAAAATTTAGCTCCCAACGAAGTGCATTTTGCCACATAGTTTTAGTGCATAGAATCAAAAACCACGAATTTAAGTACCCACGAAATAGTAATATTTATGAAAACCATGAAAATTGATGTCCACGATTAAAAGTACTTCAGCAGTATGTTTACCTGTTTTAGTACCAGTTATGAACTTTATTTGCATGGCTGCCTCTTGAATTTTAAATTAGGTCAATGCAAAGAATAGGTGGACTTGACCTATATTTCATGCATGAGTGACTCTGGTTTAAGTTTTTATTACAGCCTTGATTTGAGATATAAAAGCAGGAAGAGGAATGACACTTTGTCAGCAGATGTGCATTAAAATAGTCATAAGTATCCTAATAAAAATAAGGCTATCTTGACCTAGATTTCATGCAGGAGTTGGTAATATATGGTATACAAACCAAATTGATTTCTGGATGGAGTTATTAGGATGTCTCAGCAGTCTGCAACTGACTTAGTTTAACAAAGTGCAAATTTGTGAAGGGACTAGCTGTTGTTTCTGATTGCCTTTTTTTTTGGTCATTAATTATATCACAGCTTGCAGCTTAACACCCATTATAGAGACCAGTATTTTTGCAGTATGCATTTCTGTTTTGTTGATATCTGCAACTTCATTCTGTGATGAGACAAACATTTATCAAGTCCTTGAATTCCAAATTGTTTTTGGAAGTAACAGTGCTAAAAGTACATTTTTGAAGGATATATGTGGTTTCACAGAAAATTAGTGATATACTGCTGGTCAGTTTTATAGTTATCTATAAATAGAAGTCTGACAAGGTACAAAGGTGAGGAATTTTTGACATTATTGTTTCCTATCAATCATATAGGGTCACATCAATTATATATTGACAATATCTATATAATATTTGCTGTAAATGAGCTAACTATGGCAGGAGACCTTCTATAATTGTCATGGCCTCAATCTGAATAAATGATAGATAAAATAATAAAAAATATGATACAGCAACAGCTGTTTTGTTTCAAGCTATTTGATAATATGTACTTATTTGGCCGTGATAGAAAATGTAAACTTGATTATGAATTTTGGAGACTTACCCCTTTATTTGTTAAATGTTGTTTCCCCTTTGTCACAGAGTTCGATTTGTAGATGGGGTGTATTTAATTGACAAGAATAAAATCTACCAATTAATCTTAGTACAAAATTTCCAAATGTGAATAGATGGATTGTTGCATTATTTCTCTTGATATACAACGGATCATTGTCATTCCGCAGTTACCGAGGTTTTTCTCTGATTGTAGTGCATACCAAAATTTCGTAGGTGGGAGGTGTTTAGTTATCGCAATTTACACTTCACCACCGATTTTGTTATTTTGGTGATTATAGCGTATTTACAACATCAGGACAGGCGTCATGCACCTGTAATCTAAATTATAATTATATTTTACATGTTCAGGTAATGATGCCAATTATTTCTAAATAAATGTGGAATGTACTGGAAATCAAAGAGCTGAAGTTTCTAACTTTGGATGGAATTTCAGATTTACACTTCTTGTGATAAATTTATGTTTTGTATTGATACCAGCTGAAGAAATTTACAAACAAGAGAATAAGTGATTTCCATATGATTCCAACTGACTTGTAGTTGTATTTTTTTTTGTGCCTGGAAGTTGGCAGATGTAAAAATGCTTGATTTTAGCATATTCAACAAGTAAATGGTATCATTTTGTTTTGAAAACATTTTATCAGGATAAAACATATACGTAGGTGTGGCAAATTTAGACCATATCAAGATCAATCAAAAAATTTTGGATGAAAGTAGTTTGAAAATAATATGGATCTATTAACAGTAGGTCAGATTGATTGGCAGACTTTTAAAATATATAGATAAAGAAGGAAGGATTTTGTTGTTATACGGTTATAGTGGAATTAACTTTATCTTTGGAAGAAATGCACCTCTCAGAAGGTAAATATCTTTTTTTTATCACTTTCAGGAATTTTATAAGTTTGGTTGAATTCCTCCAACACCAGGAAGAATATATAAGTGGGGACAAACAAAACTTTGAAAGGACCAAAAATTGTCCAACAAAACACTGCTGTCAATAAAAATGTAAACAAAGAGAAATTGTAGAGGCACAAAAAAAAAAGATAAACTTTTTGTCAAAGCTTGGTATTTGATTTATACATTTGACTTGATGTCATACAAAGGTGTAGATCAGTTGTTTTATTTTATTACTGTAATATTTATTTATAAAGGTGTCCGAAATATTGAATCAGTATTAAAGGTCAACTATGATGAATTTAACACGGACACCCGATATTTTGAAGTAGGGCACAGAGGGGCTCTAAAAAAGGTACAGGGGCACCCCTCCATTTCGTTCTAGCTGGGCCACTGTTGATTGTCAAAAATGGTTTCTATAGAAAGACTTATATAGACCATGCAGGCTCCAGAAATCACACTTGGGTCAACACTACAACTAACAAAGTAAGACATGTCTATCTATGAGTTATTTAGCTTTGGACTTCAGTATTTCATGAAATAACTGTTTTTCTGACTGTCAAGACTGCTAAAAAAAATCATCATGAATTGTTAACTTTTTTGTAGGACTTATCTACCTTTGAACTCAAAATTTCGTGATATTAACTTAACATTAACTTTAAGTTTTAGTTGAAGTTTGGTCACAGTTCTTAAATTTTTGTTGATGTATTCTTAATGATTGAGAGGCATGGGGAATTTCTATTGTTCCAACATATTTCTTTATATTTGGTCTCATAGACATTTCACTCTTCGAAAAAATTTCAAATGTCATTTCTATTGATGTATGAAGCTTTGGCTAAGATTATCCAAAAGTGGTGACTGAAACTTTTTATTAAGTCACCCTTTCTTCAAAACCTTAAATAAGTTTAGATCATTGAATAATAATTTTAGTTATATAATGAAGTTGTCTACCGTTTGTTTGAGATGTTCGTGTTTTATAATAAGTCTTTGGTGTTGTATTAGGGCCCTCATTATAGTTCTTTCAACTGTTTGACTGCATTATTCTAATACAAAGTCTATGAAGGAAGCTTTATTATAACAACATATATTTAATATACAAATTGAAAGTTATCAGTAATAGATATTTCCTGATCAAAATAGTTTTTGCCTCTATCCACTTATGTCATATGATAAAATCAATTGTAAAAGCGCCAGACATAAAAAGGTTCTTACTGGGGTTTTATCATAATAATGTCAAAATTCTAGCTTAACTAAGTAAAGTTAGCCTGGTTATGTCAAAATATGAAAAGAAATACCTGTTGTAAAAAGAATATAATTGATTCTTTTGAAGTATCTATAATCTGTATCGAAATATATTGACGGATAATAAATTAACATAGATATTGACTGCACTGGTATGTGCCTACTAAGTCAGGCATCATCCAACACCGATTTCAACATTGAAGTGTGCATTTCCACCATGGTCCTGCCACTAGTTAACTAGTTTTGTAGGTATTCAGACAAGTATAACTACAAAATTATATTTTTTGGAAATGCAAAAACACAAACAAAAACAAAAACAAAAAATGTTGAATATAACCTTTCAATTGGCTGATATCATATATAGAGGAAAGATCTAGTGCTTTGCACAGTCCTTGGAAATACTGCTGTTATATTGTCTTTGTAAATATCTGTATGTCCATAGGCCAGTTCTTTTTTTTTTTGCGTGTGTGTTTTTGGGGTTTTTTTTCTCTAAAACAAAGCATTTGAATAAGGGATGTCAACGAGTACTCGAGTATCGCTCGGACGAACCGAATATCGAATAGTAAAATCTGTACTGGAGTACTCGTTTTTCAATTTTGAAATCTATGATATACGTATTTTATCTCTTTAGAAGGCAAATAACTATGATTAGTATGTAAAATGCAGTCCATTGCAGTTGCAAATTTAGATTTGAATTTTTATAATCAAGCGTTCACCACCGAAATATGCCGTTTGGTAATGATTCAAGTATGATTTCCTTTGTTTGGGTTAAATCGGAATAATCATAAAGCTGTTTTCCCAAGCGAGTACTGGAGTACTAGCTCGGAAAAACAATCGAATACTCGAATATTAAATCTTTCCGAGTTGACATCCCTAATTTGAATATTGTGAACAATGTTTACAGCCAAAAAAATATCAGAGTATAGAGATCCAATAGTATATTGGAAAGAATTTTGTTTTTGGAGAACTTTTTAAGGGTGAAAAAATTAAAGCATGCT
>MJUU01022477.1:65266-126790 GCA_002080025.1 Modiolus philippinarum | reverse complement strand
TTTGAATATTGTGAACAATGTTTACAGCCAAAAAAATATCAGAGTATAGAGATCCAATAGTATATTGGAAAGAATTTTGTTTATGGAGAACTTTTTAAGGGTGAAAAAATTAAAGCATGCTTGGAATATTTCCTATGTATCATTGTTATGTAACGACTGGCATTCTTACAGAAATTAACAAGAATTTCTTTCATTACATTCTAATTTTGTTTCCAGATATATTTTAATTGTTTTTGTTTACCATGGTTACAAATGACTGGTACCCTGTGTCTTTAATTTGAATCAGTTGAATACATCACTAAAGACTTGATGAATGGTGAATTTAAATTTAGATACACAAGGAAGCGATGAATAGACGATGATTTCCTCTGAGTTATTCTGAGCTATTATTATTGGATTTTTTTTTATTTTAGGAGGAAGTTCCCTTAGCCCAGACATGAAGCCCTTTGGGAGCCAAAGTAGCTTACAGCTGATGTACAGTTCACTTCAGAGTCTGGATTCTATACGGAAACATGAACCAGTGGAACAAAAACCAAATAAAAGAAGGGTAAGTTTTAAAATCAAATTTTGAACATTTTTAAATTTTTTTCCATAAACCTATTTTATTGACTTGGGGCAAAATTTGGTCAATATACCAAACTGAAAATTATATTTACAAGGGTATTTTATTCACATGAGAATGTTTTGCTCATTAACAGTAACACTGACACATTAGTTCATCTAAGTATAACTATATACAAGCATAACACATTCTCTCAAATTAGTGAAACATCTTCACTTCTTCAATAATTTGACATGAAGGAAAATGAATTGACAGTAACTGATTTTTGATTGATAAACAGGGGAATATGTATTACTAAAAGTGTGACCCACTCTTAAAAGGTAAAAGAAAAACTTTGTATTTTCATGCCTGTGAAATTTTTCAAAAATCCATTCTGATATATTTTGTTTATCAGTAATGCACAATGTAGTATTTATGTAATAATGGGCAAAGGACATTTTAGCGAAATTGATTTTGATCGTGAAGGACATTTTAGCTAGAGAAATGTGTACAATTTAGCAAATTAAAATTAAGCCACCTGTAAAATATTGATGGACAATTTAGCGAATCATAATTCAAGATAATGAATTAACAGATATGTGATCTAAATTATATAAAAAATGTGAACTTTATATTTAAAAAAAATGTATCATACTGAGGCTGGAAAGAGTTTTGTAGACGATTTAATGCGTGTTTCACTAAACAGAGCTATTGGGATTCATAACGAGCTTGATTCATAAGTACCCTAATAAAGAAAGCACAGAGGGAACATTTTTAGAAGTCTTCTTTTCAAGTACCAGACAAAAATCAAGATAAAACGCTTAACATTTGTTGTGTTCATTTTGTTTCTTTCATTACATTTATTGTATCTTTTTTAATTTTATTAATCTGCTGAATAAGTGATTCATTTTAAAATGGTCACCATTGAAATAAATGTATAAAACATTATCCGGATCAAACTCTTTCTACCACCTCCCCAGCAGGGGGCAACATGCAAAGCACAGAGAACGGAGAATTGAGGAGGCATTGAGAATAATTTTTATATCTGTCGCTAAAATGTCCATCTATTTTTTCCAATTTCACTAAAATGTCCATTAAAAGTTTCGCTAAAATGTACTTATTTTTGTCGCTAAAATGTCCACTTTTTTTTGCTAAAATGTCCATCGACGGATGTAATACAGCAGATGTCATTGCCATTTTGGACATCTTGACCTACATTTTACACTTAAGTGACATTTAGGCACCACATCATTTGACACCTTGACCTACATATTTGACCTACATTCTACACTTGAGTGACATTTAGGCACCAAATCATTTAATACATTAGACATACATGTAGTAGTCATAACCCTGGGTTATAACTTATGTATACCATGACTCTACGGTCAATGTAAAATTGAAGTTTGTTATAATTCAGGTGGGGGTCTTTCAGAAATTTCACCCAAATTTATGAAAAAAAACAGAACTAATGCAGGATATATATGATTACATTTGATGACATCATGGTACAAACCTTAAAAATACTCTATCACATTTGCTATATGTGAAATACAACCAGACAACAGCATTGATTTACATTGGAGTCATATGGGTTTTGACCTACATTTCAACCATGAATGGATTTTCCTAATGACCTGTTTTATCTGTACCCTTTGATTTGACTCACTTTTAAAGGGTAAAAGAAAAACTTAAATGTGCTCCTTGGTATATGATTGAACCGGGGAGGGGAGGGATTTGGTAATTTGGGGATGGAAAAGGGGGTAGGCATAAATGTTCTTCATTCACAATTGTTGACTGTCAGGAGTTATGAATATGTTATTAAGCATTTTTAACACACTTCAGCGTTTTATGGCAAATCATAAATGAGAGGTGCACAATGTATGTCATTAATGCAAGTCAAAATATATTCAACTTTTATTGAAAGTTTACCTTTAAATTTTAAAAACAGTTTCATAAATATACTTCATATAAAGGAGATAGTAACTTAAATTTTTTTGAAAGAAACTTTTATGTGCAGCATGTTATTTGGACTGTTCCATTTGAATAATTAAGGGGTTGTCAAGTTTATATTTAACAAGTTTTCAATGCAGTGTTCAATGAAGTGATACCCCTCCAGGTCATATTTATAAAGTATTGATATTTGATCATTTGTAAAAATAAGAGCAATTGTAAACAAAAAAACATATCTTTTAACCTATCTTTTGAAATCTGGTCGAGTGACCCTGAATACAAAGTTGTGAATCATCTTCACAGTGGTGTATACACTTCCTACAAGTAGAAGGACAGATAAGTGTGGACTATCTTCAGTTTATAAATGTCATATTCGGAAAATCATGAAGGGATTTACACGGGATAAAAACTGTGACATTATGGCTAAAAATAATACTGAATTTTCGTTGGACATAAATAAAAACATATCAGTGAATATGGAGAAAAATTTAAGTGAGTTAATTGAAGATGAATTAATATTTGAACCGGTTCAATTGAGACAGAACTTGAAGAACATGGAAAATCGTTATAGATTAGTAAGTAAAAATCTTATTGCAAAGAGGGTTGAAAAGTTCAGGTTTCAAAGGGGGGAGGGTTACCATATCAGTTATGATGCAGAATCTTATTAAAAAAATTTTCTTTTCAATAGTCCAGCATCAACATGTCATATTGAGTATTTCATTTAGGTATTAGTTTTAGGCCTTTTGGGATATTTTGTTTGCTATCAGATCTAGCAAGTTAATGTTTCCCATGCTTTGATTTTGGGCCTTCCAAGTTTTTGATTTTTATCCATTCTTTGTCAAATTGCTATCTGTAGCACTGTGTTTTTTTTATTTTGTTGTATACCAAATTAAACTTCCTGGAAAAAAATAATAGGTATAAGGACCTTCACAAAAGAACTTTGCAGTTTACAATATATTGACTGACACTGTACATGCCATTTAACCAATAAAAATGTCTAAAAGCATTTCAAATTCCTGTTGTCAGTGCAAAGGTGATATTCTGGCCAGGTGAAAAACTGACCTTTCAGTTACCTCTGTCTGGACCCAACTAGCTTCGACTACCTCAACAAAAGCTTAACATCTGCTTCAGGTAAAATTATAGGATGTTATTATGTTCAGCTGTGCAGTTTTATGGATTTGTATGGAGTTGTCAATTTTGTGTTGAAACTTTTAAACAGTTCAAATTGTTTAAACAATATCAAACATGAAATGTTGACCACAATTTATTCCTAAGCCCTAGGTGAAAAACTTATCACACATCTTCAGCTTATGATAACAATAAAGTTGTTTATTGTGTCATCAAAATAATATCCCATTATAATATCTTATCTTTATAATAGGATTATTATCATATAATGTCAATAAATATTGTATAATTAATATTGTATGGATTACAATAATATTTTAAAGATACTACCAATTATTAAACATAAGGGTTTTATAGTTACCAGAAAATCTATAAGACAACATAGCATTGCTTTTGTAAAGTAGCAGTTATGATTGTGATTTTAGTAAAATCAAATGCATTTTTCAGTTTTAGTAAAAATCAAATGTGTTTTTTTCAGTATAAAGGAATAAAAAGAAATTTATGTCATTGGCTTTCATTGTTGAAATTTTTCATACCAGAATTACTTTTAATTATTGTAGTCATGTAAATTTGTAGTCCTTTCTGCAAAGTTTCATACTGTTAGCTTTATTCTTTTCATCCTTGGGTTTCTCAGCTGGCTACAAACGTATGCATTATTAGTATTGTAATCCTAAGATTGCTATATTGTAGTAAAGGTATAACAAAATTGGTTATTGTCACATGGAGTAATTAGGTCAGTGTCACAGTAGGTAATTAGGTCTATGTAATCCAATTAACGTACAGATAAGACCAAGTAATTGGTAATTAAGCACTGAAAGTGAAAGGTGTCCTGTATTACTGTCTGGAGTAATTCTACATATAGGTATATTATAGGATTGATTTTGAAAAATAGTTTTATATTTTGGACACTGAAGTGAATAGTGGAGGCATTTAATAGACTTTAGTCAGTTAAATGTACCTTATAAAGCAATATTGGTTAAAATAAAAGGCAGAAAATTTATGGTTTGCAATATGAAGTTGGCACAAGATTTTAGTTTACCATTAATGATCGTTTGTACACCAAGTATTACCAAGAAAAGAAAAATGACAGACCAAACAGACAGTGGAAATCTCTCTAAAAGGAGGAAGTTAATTGTTGATGATGAAGTGAAAGTAGAAATACAGAAAATATTTGTCGCGCCGCTGACTAATGTTATTGCTAAGAAAGTGGCCTTAAAAGCGATGGTAATTTACTCTTTAGTTTTCTTCGGGACTATTTAATGTTAGTTTATATGGTGCATGTTTAGTTACTATATTTCTACTAGAATCAGAAAGAATATACCGGTAGTTAAAAAATAAGAAGTGTAGGGTTCATCATTTGAAGCTCATATTATCAACTTTGACTGTGTGTTCTACCATGAAACTAGATTGTTCAAGACATTTTGTTCTATGAGATATTTTTAACCTTATTTATAAAATGTTTTTATTTCAGATGTCAACTCCACATCCAATCAAAACCAGATTGTCTAAACTTCCTCCAAAACAACAGAAACGTGTGTCATTGGTCAGATCTCACAGTATGCCTGAAAGTCTGGACAAACTCCACAGACGGAGGAGACTTCATACTGCCATAGGTAAACATTTCATGTTTTATCCAAACATTATGTTTCCACAATGTTTTGGAAAACTTCAGGAAGTTCATGTGGAGTCAGTGAATATCAGGAACCTAAATAAACAGTGATCAAAGATAATTGTGTTAATAATCCATCATTATGTAAAATCACATTGAAAATGCATGCCATTTGTATGTAATTATTTAAATGTGTCACATTTCACTTGTGATATTGACATGTGTAAATCAAAACATGTTTAAACAAGGCAATAGTATAGACATAATCAAGTAAAATGCATTTTGTTGCTATGGAATAAGAAAGAATTGCAATTAGAATCTTTTCAATTATTTTTAAGTAATTTTAAGTTTTTATTGTAATACTGTGAAATGAATGAATTTAATTCCAGTCTATGGATAATTATCAGATTGTATAAATACTAGTAAGGTGACAAATGAAACTTTCTAGGGCAAATTGATACAAGTTATTTTGAAATGCAAATTTTTATTGTTGTTAATCCATTTTAGTCACATTTTTTGCACTGTTACAAAATTACACATTGGTTTTTATTTGCTGACAGGATCCAGTAACCTTCATGACTATTACGTTAGAAGTTTTGAAGATGATAGTAGTTCTGATGATGGCTCAGACATCTCGGTGGACCAGATCAGTTTGAATGAGAAAAGTCTAAGTGCCAGATCTTCTCGGACACAGCTGTCAACACTTGATGAAGTAAGTCCAAAAATATTCAAAAATGTAGTCAGAATGTAATCCATACAGGGATCCAGATTGTTATTGTTACGAGTTAGCCAGCTTAGGTTCCTCCTATTTCGGTTGATGAGGGGGGAGGATGGGGAATAGATGGTCTATTCCGGGAATCCTGAGAAAGTCTTTCATAGCATTAAAATCCTGAATTTCCATTGAAATAAATTTTGCCATCCTTTGTCCAAAAGTTTGGATTTTGTTAAGGGTTAATGTATAATTAATGTTGAATAAAATTGCTGTCAGATCCAAGGTACTTCTGCTGCTCAAAGGACTCATTGCAACTAAGATCTATTTAAATACTGCAATAAATGGCAATTTTTTGTAGCCATCTTGGCCCATGTCTTTTAATTTCTAGGAGTCAAAGTCAATTAAAGGACTAAGATCTATTTAAATACTGCAATAAATAGCAAATTTTGGTAGCCATCTTGGCCCATGTCTTTTTATTTCTAGGAGTCAAAGTCAAAATTAAGTGCATTGAGCAACTTGGCCCCTGCAATGACTAAATGTGCATCATTGTGTCTTGCTAGAACCATAAATGTATTTAAATGTGGAATTATCAACAAAAAAAGTAGACAAAGTATTAACTATGTTATATAGAGGTAGATAAAAAGACTAGATACTACCAGACAAGTAAATCGATTTTGAAGTTGTTTCTAAGATATGTTCTTAACAAAACTGGTAACATCTTAAAAGCTACAAAAATAAACATAACTCCCACAAACAACATGATAATTATTAACTCAGCTGGAATTATATGTTCACAAAAACACTTCAAACACGTGTCTAACAGTTCCTTCAATTTCAGATGTACATAATTCAACAACTGTTACATAATTCTAGACATAACTGGTTTAGATTCAATTGCATTAGGGATCGGTTACAGGGAAAAAAAGCTTTTATGCGAATTGGTTTTTACAACATTGTGCCTAAACTGTCCTTCATTGCATATATCTAATTAAAAATTATTAGACTATTCTTACCATATAAACATTTAACAAAAACAATAGGAAAAAGAAGGGAAACGGGGAATGTGTCAAAGAGACAACGACCCAAAGGGGAGTAATAACAACTCAAAGTCCAGTTTGTTTTTTAGGCACAAAGTTGTATGTTTTTAAGTTGTTGTTTACACTTTTTTTTTCAAGTTTACTTAAATTGGTTGTAATAATTATTAACTTATGTAATTTGTTACACACTTACTTTTCAAGTGTTGAAATTGAAATTTTGATAGTTTATAAGAGTAAAGAATTGATTCTTGGCATATTGCCGAGGGAAACACGTGAAAAGTAACATATGTCTACTTATAGAGTTAAAAAAGGTATCAACCTTTGTGTACATGTCCTTGCTGAATAATAATTCGGTGACAGAGATAGGTATTCAGCATGTTACTTCCTCATGACAAGATTTACCCATCCTTGTAATATATTTTGACTCTCTTCAAATTTCTGAAACTCAACTCTCTTGTCAATTACAATGGCAAATTGATAGGATAGCAATAAACCATAGAGTGAATATTTGATAACCAAACATCCAAACATATAATGCAATATATGAGATGCACAAGTGGAAACAAAGTCAAATTTAACAAAAACAAAACAAAAGAACTTGACATTGACTCCTATGTGTATGTTTGAGTTAGATTTGTTAATCTCCCAACGCCAGTCTCATGACTTTCATCTATAGTAAGCCTTATATACAGTATTCACCTCATCAGTCATCCCTAAAAAATTTAGCCTTTTGACGAAAACCTGAAGGCTCATTTCCTTGAGGAATAAATATTTATAAAGATACCTAAAAGTGTGATTATTAAAAGAGAATCACACAGGGATGTGATACTGTTAACAGGACCAAATTGGTGCTTAAGCCATAGACTGCTTCTATGGTTGGTACCCGGGGTTGGTACACACAGCATGTAAACTCGGTAGAAAGGAAAACATTTCCCATAATCTTACATCAGTCAAGTACTAAATAACTGCTAAAGATAAGCATTAAGTATAATTCAAGAGTTGTTTTTTAAAAACAATTCTATAAGTTCAAATCAATGAACAGTAGCCTTGGACCAATGAACAGTAGCCTTTTATAAGTAGATATTCTATAAATATATTGAATAATAAGAATCTGCATATTAAGTGCATTGTTTCTGCCAGTATAAGGGAGTGTACTTAGAAGTGTTTTGTCACTCTTCAGAATGACAGATGGTAGCATAATTATAACTGTTTGTAACTCTCATGGGATGACTGGTTATGTAATCTTAAAGCGCTGATGAGAAATCAAGGAAGCCTTGGTGTGGCTCCTGTGAAAAATATTTTCTGAAAACTTGACAAAGACATTAAAATGTGCAGATTATTCTTTAGATAGGATTTAATGTGAAAAGACAGAATTTTTTTTAGAGTTTTGGATTTCATAAATTTAGCATTACAACATATCAAACATGCAATCATATACAAGTAACACAATTCAGCGTAGGAAAATGTATGGATTTAATACTTTGGAGGATTTTTATCCAAAATATAAACATCCAGCTAAAGTGAAAAGGAAAAAGGTAAAGAGTTTGAGTACATGTACATGTAAATGTTATTTTGATAGGAAGTCAAATCACTTATACTAGGGGAAGTCGGGTTGTATGCTTACAAGTAATAATTATTTTAAGTAGGTAACAACCTTAAATCAGATTTTGTGGACTTTGAACTCTCCCTTAATGACCTTAAAAATAATTGCTATCCTTTAAAATATATGACTATTTTTAGGGAGGATTGATGAAGAAAATTGTTTGTTTTTCTTTATCTGTCCATGCATATGGTGACTTGGGGACATCAAATTTGTCTTACAGACACATGCCTTGTGAGTGAGGGGCATTCAGTATTCTAGTAATTATAGTTTCAATGATAAAGAGAATTCATTAGCCTAAAACTAATGAATTGTACTCTTAAGTAGTGGTGTCTAGACTGTTGTGTCAATTTCAAAGCGGTGTCAATTTCAAAGGGTACAATACAAATTAATACACAATTCCAATGGAATAGATACTTTAGATTTTTATGCTTTCATATCTATAGTTGTACAATTTTCAAGGTTCAGTTAGGCTAAAACAAAGAATTTTTGAAGTGCATTATGTACTTATTTAGCCAAATGCAGTTCATGCATTTAGCTATTCTTTTCTTGAAACCCTCAAAGACCATAACACAATGTATTGAGTAAACTTAGTCCTTTACTTTGTACATTATGGGAATCTTTGCATTTTAATAAAATGAAGAAAATATATTCTTACCGAAAGTAAGGAGTCAAATATAATACACTCATATAAAAATTTTCAGGTTTTGTACTTGATTTTTTTTACAATGAATAATAACTGTATAATAAAAATCATTTATCTGAAACCATTGGCTATGATTGGTTTTTCCTTTTTCCAGATGCCAGAAGGTGAAAATCGTACCTATGCTGAAGCTCTATGGGACCACATTACAATGGATCCTGATGAATTACGGTTCCGTGCTGGTGACCTGATAGAGATTATTGATATGAATGATAAAGACTGGTGGTATGGTGCCTTAGACGACCATCAGGAAGGATGGCTTCCTGCTACATTTGTCAGGGTAAGCTAGATTATAGAAGACAGTGCTGCTGTTTATTCTCCGTCTTGATACATTGATTTGTAATAGGGTGAAGGAGAGATATACTGGGCCTGCCTTATTGATCAAGAAGAAATTAGACATAAAAAAGTTTCACATATAGTGTATACTTCACTTAGGATTAAAGCTGTTCATGTCATCTTAAAAATAAAATGATTAAAAAAATCAGAAACATGATCCGACCTTAGACAGGAAATAAGATGAAAAAAAAAATCAAGCTCAACCATTGATGAAGGTTCTTAACTTGATGAATTTATTTTGAAGCAGTTTTATTTACCATGTCTTTCCTAGAGTTACCCAGTAGTAAAAAAATAGAGTAGACAAACATTTATATGATTGATAGATGAGTTGTAGAGTTAAAATCTAAACATAGTCATAGAAGTATAGAATTATTCTTTTTAAGTCATTCATTTTTAAAACTACAGATGTTATGTCATGCTTTTATATTAAACCAGTGCACTGGTACTTCTGAAACACTTAGGTTCATGTTCATAGAATTATACATCTCTTAATTGTACTAAACTTGTACTTATATTGTTGTGGAAATACCAATGTATGTCCTGGTCTAGGATACTTTAATGACTTGCTGACTAAAAGATGTTTTAAATGAAGTAAAGAATGTTGAAATTTCTTTTATAGTTACGAGTGAACCAGGAGCATTTTGAGGAAGACTTCATCAGTCGATTCTCAGAAATTCCAGAACATTCTAGTCCCAATTTACGTAGAATAAGTATGATAAATACAGACCAAGGTCGAACGAATGTCATCAACGAAATTTTACAGGCAGAACAAGATTATGTGAAACATATGAAAGATGTAGTAGAGGTAAGGTTGTTATATGTATTTGTTTTTTGGAAAACCTGCAAATTCTTCATTTATGAAAATACCACAGGATCCTCATTAAAGATGTAAAGAATTATTTCTTTGGAAAAGATTGTATTTTTATGATTGCAATTGAACTTTGGTAGTTAGAAATTAGATTAATCTATTTTTTGGTAGTTAGAAATCAGTTTGCTCAGACACTATGAATAAATTCAGTTGTAATTTTTGTTCCACCATCTCTCTTTTACACATATCTGAAGATCACATACTTTTTGTCATGCACTTTTAGCTTATATCATGCATATATTTTTAAAGATTTAGTTGATTTTATATACACGAAATTCAATATTTTGCATATTAATTTCAGGGCTACATCAGACATGCTCGTAAAAGAGTGGACATGTTTACTGAAGAAAAGATATCTGTGATATTTGGAAATATAGAAGAAATATTTAAGTTTTCAACACAATTTTTAGAGACATTAGAAAGTGCCTACATTAAAGACCAAGCCCACCAAAGTGAACTTGGAAAATGCTTTCTTAAACATGTAAGTGGGAATACCTTTTATCTACAGGTAGTTTTCACTATTTGAAGTTTTATGATGGAAAATTTTTCTTACTACTGATCTGCGTTGACTGTTATTTAATAATAAAAATCAACCAGAGTGGTCAAATGGATTCTTTATGATCATGAATGGATAGTAATACTATTTATACAACAAAATCAGCAATGATAAGTGAATACAGAATTGTGCAACAGTGAAATAATAAAAACCAAAACAAACAAAACAAAAACAAAAATTAGAAATAATGTGATGCATGAATTTGTTTCAGCAAATTTACAAAAGACGCAAAACTTTTATGATTTCTGTGTTGGTTGTGACTATAACAAAAAGATTGCAAGCATGAAATCTATAGATTAATACCTGTTATGATTATATTTTCAGAGTAAAGGGTTTGAAATCTATTCAGATTATTGCAATAACCACCCATCTGGGTCAGCTGAACTGAAAGATTTATACAGAAAACAAAAATATAGACATTTCTTTGAGGTAAGCTTTGCCTTAGATCATAACTTGATTGTGTAACCTATGAAGGTTACACATTTTTGTCAGACTTGAATCAGAAAAACATTTTGTAATGCTAACACATTAAAATATAACTTCTGAATTTTTTATAATATTTATCATAATCAAATCATAAAAAGTGCACTAAGATAAAATGAACAAGTATAATTTACACCAAAAAACAAAGTATTTAGAGAAACTGAAAGTTAAAAATTTGTTGTTCCTCATTGATAAATTAATACTTATCTATTTTAGGCATGTCGCCTTTTACAAGAAATGATAGAAATCCCATTAGAAGGCTTCCTTCTTAATCCCGTCCAGAAGATTTGTAAATATCCCCTACAGTTAGCAGAACTCCTGAAGTATACACCTCCTACACATCCAGATTACGAAGATATACAGAAAGCACTAGAAACAATGAAGAAAATAGCAGCTTTAATTAATGAAAGAAAAAGAAAAATGGAGAGTATTGAAAAACTGGCAAGGTGGCAACATACTGTGGAGGACTGGCAGGTAATTCTAGTTTATCATGATGTTTCACATTTAAAATGGACAAGCAAATACTGCTTAAAATAATAGACAACATTCAATAGAGGAAAACTGAGAATTCTTTGCTAAAAGCTATGTAAGAAATGTTCAACTTCTTTATTCAGTGATATGGTGTAAATGTCATGTTTCTATTTTTACTGAGTAACATCTAGAAATTAAAGATGGAAAAATTCAGAAAATACTGTTACTGTATACCTCCTCAGAAATGACAAACTCTCTTTACAGTTTGGTTATTACAATCCATTATTGTTTGTACACCTGAGGCATTGCTTACAAGTAAATTAGTCATAGGGCTTTAGAGGATTTTTTAAGTATGAATAAATAAGAGGAGTATAAATTCAGATTATGAAGAGTGTTCAAGGGAAGGAAGCTTCCTTGTGCATTCTGATAGCACTTGCATAAAGTGCTTGGTAAGACGGAAGCTTTTATTCAATAAAAACTGAGAAAGGTTAGGGACAAAACATTCACAAATCAGTGATTTATCTAGCGCTCGTCACTTTTGCCATTGACAAATCTTTTTTGGAAGTGGCGAATTTTTTTAAGCCTGTAATTCGTCACTTGGAATTTTGAAAATCACCATATATTAAATGACTATGTTCATAATCTTTGTCACTGTAATCTAATTGTAAAAAACTGACACTTTAATTACACCTGTAATGCTAATTAAAGGATTAGTTCAGTTGTAAACAAAGGCCATTGGCGATTTGTTTACCTGTAATCCCAGGCCTGTTTCCACTAATTACTGGTCAATCAGAGATAACCTGCTTACCTGTATAGCAATTAACTATCAGTAAGTTTAAAATTATTAATGCTTTGAACATTCAAATCTTTCTTTCAGTGTAATTTTCATAATTAACAGGACTCAATCTTTCCCTTTGGATACATTGTTTTTTTTTTTTAATCACGTTTTTTGAACATTGGGTTATTTCCCTTTAAAATTTGCTTTTAATGTTCATGAATTTATTTTTCATAATTATACCTATGCTGATATTTGCTTTAATCAGTGTAGTAAAAAATTATATTTTATCACTTTTGAAGCTTAAAAAGTGTAAACATTATTTGTTTTATATTTTGCAAAATAATTTCTTTTAAATTACTAATATAGAGAAAGTTGAAGTTAAAATGAATTAGTGGTATCTGATGGATGATATCAGACAAAAAAATTACTGTTTCTAGATCTCGAAATTGGGGGCATGATATAACAATATCAGAATAAAATGAAAATTCAGCAAAATAACTAAGGAATATTGAACCAAAGAAAGAACTCGTAGAGCAATAAAAGTCTGGAACACTGATGTGCTTACTTAGATACAACCAAATACAGAAAAATTATAAATAATAAATTTAATATCTTCATAGTACACTTTGCCCCGCAAAATTGATACACAAAAGTGACTAATGGTCTCAAAATTATAGCTAAATCCTAGTAAATATTTTTCTTTTCTTCGTTTGAATTTAACACATTTTATATATCTTTTTTTAGGGAAAAGATTTGTTAGAGAGAAGTTCAGAATTAATATATTCATCAGAAATCAACAAAATCAACTCTGCTGGCTGGTCACAAGAACGATGGTTTTATCTGTTTGATCACCAACTAGTGTATTGTAAAAAGGTAAGGCAATATTAGAATATTTATTTAATATGCAAAGGAAACCAATAATTTTTTTATTGTATAAATCTGTTTTTAACAAAATTTTAAAAGCAGCACATTTTGAAAACCCAACTTGGCACTCTACTACATGCACATATTTAGAAAGAATATTTATGTAAATACATTGTACAGTCAAACAGCGATGGCCCGAACAACAAAGGGACCAATGAAAACAGTTCAAGCTAAAGTGGTATCCATGCTATGGAAGTCGACCTATGTTTGAACTTGAACAAAGTCGACCTATGTTTGAACTTGAACAAAGGGACTACATAAAAGGTTCGAGAAATCTTTGGATATTTATACAAAGTTCCACTGTAAATCTATGTTATTTTTTTCTACAAGAAATATTTAATTATTTTCTACCTAGTTTGCTTCTGTAAAAATGATGGAGTATCTCATAACCTGGTTAAGTGCATATTAAAATTCCTATTAACCTGATTTAGTGTATATAAACATTCCTTAACCTGGTTTACTGTGTGTGGGTTTGATGTTTGTAAACCATAGGCACTAGGTCTTTATTCTTGAGTAATGTTGTTATTTGTATTACAGGATTTGTTAAAGAGAAATGGGTTTAGTTACAAAGGAAGAATAGATATGGATGAATGTGATATCATTGATATAGAAGATGGAAAAGGTAAGAATGATTAATTGATTTGTATTTAATGCTAATTTGAACTTTAGTAATGATTTAGCTACAATTATTTCATTATATTCATCAGCCATAACAACTGAAATTTCCAGGTTTTTAGCTCACCTGGCTATGCCAGGGTGAGCTTTTGCCATCACTTTGCGTCCGTCGTCCGTCCGTCCTTCTTACGTCATCCATCGTTCGTCCGTCCTTCCGTGAACTTTTCATTCAAAGATCTTCTCCTCTGAAACCACTGGGCCAATTGAAACCAAACTTGGCCACAATAGTCCTTGGGTGGTCCCCTTAAAAAATTGTGTCGCTCAGGTCTGTACGTCATCCAAGATGGCCGCCAGCCGGGACCAAAATTTAACATTGAACCATATGGAAAAAAAACCTTTCAAATTCTTTTTCTCTGAAACTACTGGGCCAATTGGAACCAAACTTGGCCACAATAGTCCTTGGGTGGTCCCTTACAAAAAAGGTGTTTTTTAGGTCCGTCCCATTTCCAAGATGGCCACCAGGGGGAAACATAGTTTTAACATTGGACCCTATGGGAAAACATTTTCAAAGATCTTCTTCTCTGAAACTACTGAGCCAATTGGAACCAAACTTGGCCACAATAGTCCTTGGGTGGTCCCTTACAAAAAAGGTGTTTTTTAGGTCCGTGTGATTTCCAAGATGGCCGCCAGCGGGAAACATAGTTTTATCATTGGACCCTATGGGAATACATTTTCAAAGATCTTCTCCTCTGAAACTACTGAGCCAATTGGTACCAAACTTGGCCACAATAGTTTTTGGCTGGTCCCTTACAAAAAAGATGTTTTTCAGGATCGCACTACATTCAACATGGCCGCCAGAGGGGGACATAGTTTTAACATTGGACCCTATGGGAAACACATTCAAAGATCTCCTCTGTAATTACTGGGCAAATTGGAACCAAACTTGGCCACAATAGTCCTTCGGTGATCCCTTACAAAAAAAGTGTTTTTAAGGTCTGTGCGAATTCCAAGATGGCCTCCAACGGGAAACATAGTTTTAACATTGGAGCCTATGGGAAAACACTTTCAAAGATCTTCTTCTCTGAAACTACTGAGCCAATTGGAACCAAACTCGGTCACAATAGTCTTTGGGTGGTTCCTTACAAAAAGGGTGTTTTTTAGGTCCGCATAATTTCCAAGATAGCTGCCAGCGGGGAACATAGTTTTAATATTGTACCCTATGGGAAAACATTTTCAAAGATCTTCTTTTCTGAAACTAGTGAGCCAATTGGTACCAAACTTGGCCAGAATAGTCTTTGGGTTATCCCTTACAAAAAGGTGTTTTTTAGGATTGCGCTAGAATCAACATGGCCGTCAGAGGGGGACACAGTTTTAACATTGAACCCTATGGGAAAACACATTCAAAGATCTTCTTTTCTGAAACTACTGGGCCAAATGGAACCAAACATCGCCACAATAGTCATTAGGTGGTCCTTTGCAAGAGAGGTGTTTTTTCAGGTCAGTGCTATATTCAAGATGGCCACCAGCGGGAAACATAGTTTTAACATTGGATCCTATGGGAAAACATTTTCAAAGATCTTCTTCTCTGAAACTACTGAGCCAATTGATACCAAACTTGGCTACAATAGTCTTTGGGTGGTTCCTTACAAAAAGGTGTTTTTCAGGATTGCACTACATTCAACATGGCTGCCAGCGGGGGATATAGTTTTAACATTGGACCCTTAGTATGGGAAAACACATTCAAAGATCTTCTCCTCTGAAACTACTGGGCCAATTGAAACCAAACTTGGCCACAATAGTCCTTAGGTGGTCCTTTGCAAAAAATGTGTTTTTCAGGTCAGCATGATATTCAAGATGGCCACCAGTGGGAAACATAGTTTTAACATTGGACCCTATGGGAAAACACATTCAAAGATCTTCTCCTCTGAATGTACTGAGCCAATTGGAACAAAACTTGGCTGCAATAGTCATTGAGTGGTCCCTTGCAAAAAGGTGTTTTTCAGGTCAGCGCGATATCCAATATGGCAGCCAGCGGGGAACTTAGTGTTTCCCATGGGGTCCAATGTTAAAATAACAGAGGTCCTATCCGCTTTAACTAATTAGGGATATTGGATTTATAGTTTAATTATATATAAGGGCTCTTTAACATAAAATGTCTATGTTAATCAAGGGCCAGGTGAGCGATACAGGCTCTTGAGAGCCTCTTGTTTCATTTTCTGCACTGATTTTTTTCAGCCCCCGAAACATTTTTCGTGTATGTGTTTGTAAATTTTACAAACATTTTCATTGAAATTAATGAGAAAAAGTTGGACAGTAACCTGGGAATTTATTTTCCATGGCCTTAGTGAAAATCATGCACAGATAAACTCTCAACTGTATATCAGAATACTTATTTTATTGATGTTTTAAGTATGTTATCTAATTCATACTCTCTAGGATAATTTAATGTCGCACATAAATTATTTATGAGCTACATGCATTATCATAACTATTTGGTATGATTGTATATATATATATGTCAATATTTAACAGATGTACAGTATAATGTAACGGTAAAGAATGCATGGAAACTGCATGAGACATGTAAAGATAAGTGGTATCTACTATATGCTAAAACACAAGCTGAGAAACAGAGATGGTTAAAAGCATTCCAAAAAGAAAGGGAAAGAGTGAAAGAGGACCAAGAAAATAGTATGTACATAATTGTTTTATGTTTTGGGTAATGTCATTTCAAGCATACATATAAGTCGAGTCTATTTCATACATACATTTTTCAAGAGAAACCTTTAGAGTTTATTACATAGGATAAGTGTGTATTTCAACCAAGAATACTTATGCTACCTTTCTTGTACAGTCGAACTTCTATGGCTGGAACACCTAACAGACTGATGAAAAAGTTCAAGCAAGAGGGATGTCAAGCTATTGAGGTTTAAACTTGAACACTGGGACAAGAAAATTGGTTGAAACATCCCTGCTTTTCGAGCCATCAAAGTTCTACTGTATCTGCTACAATGAGTATTTGTTCTCCTATCAAGATGATTAATTTTATCAAAATGTACAAAAGCAAAGATTTCCAGACTTGAAATTGTTGAAATTTTAATTAACAATACACAAAATCATAATTAATTATCTTATTTGAAGAAACTATTTCTCAAGGGTGAAACTTGCTAGAATTTGATCCCAAATAGATTTTGAAGGAAACTTCACATGTTCTGTCACAAATAAGGGGGAAAATAACTCAACACTGATCAACAAATGTTGAAACGTGATAAATTTTATAATTTGTAATATTTTCTACAGTGAATATCCATAGTAAAGGTCATTTGCACAAATGTCATAATTAAAAAGCTAGTGTGAAATATGTTTACATTATAAGGCAACCTCATAACTTTGAAAAAAAATTATTATTTATGAATATAGGCATCAGATGACGGCATGTAATATTTTAAAGGAAACACTATTTTAAATGAGAAAAATAATTTGATTCTGCTACTGAACCCAGTATGCCCAAGAAATGCTTAATCACTTTTACTCTAATTTGAACTTTTGTTTTTTGCAGATTTCATACCAGATGATTGGAAAAGGACCATCTTAAATAGAATTAAATCTAGTCAAGGTATGTTATCTGTACTTGGATTTTAACTGATATCATGTTTATATGTAAAACAAGTATTGAAACAGACAGTGTAACATTGCAAAAATCAATTAATACCAGTTTCCAAGACTTGTGTCATTTAATATTAGTTAGACATGGAGAAATATGTAAATGTCAATCAGAAATCAAGTTGGTTAAGATTACAGACGTCACCAGTCTTTGACAATGAGCATGAAATTATAATGAAAGGCAAAATCATAATGAGTGTTGAACTACAGCATTTATTACTATAACAATTACCTGGTATACAAACAATACCTGCTGATCAAACGCACGGGCAGTATGATATTTTGTATCAGTTAGTAGCATGACAAATATTAGATGATATACAGTAAGAAACATACATGAAAAAAAGTACCAGTATAAACATGATCTCAATGAAACAGAAATGTTTCCTCATGGAGAAAAATAAGATTGAACAAAGTATTTGCATTACATTTCAACATCAGCTGTCTTCATTGGATGCAAAACAAAACTGTCACTAGATTCAGAGTAGACAATGTTACGTCACAGTGACATTTTCCTTTTGCATCGGATGAAGACAACTGTTTCGTTAAAATATAATGCAAATACTTTGTTCAATTGTATAAACATAGTAAATTATGAATTGACAGTTCCATTGTTTACTTTAAACATTAGATGAATTTATTTAAGAATAATGGCAGGTTGTTTGGAATTGATTCAAACAACTTATTGAAAAATGGTCACACTTAGAGCTAAAGAGTTCAGTTGAACAGCGTATGATTTTCATTTTGGCCTTTTGGAATTGAGATAATTCACAACAAATTGTAAGTTTGCCAAAGATTTTACCAGCTGTATGCATAATTTATTGGAATAATACACAATTGGTTCAAGTTTTTTAACCTGTTTACATTGTATTTCAGAGAAACAGAATTCTAGAACAGTATCAGAAATACAACATAGAGCAGAATTCATCAGAGGAATACCATCTCATGCTACATTACCGAGATCCTATAGTAAAAAACAAACAAAGCGGAGAGGATGGTTCCCATTTGGCAATAAACATAAATCAAAAACGTGATTTAAAATTTACCTGCTTATCAATATCAATACTATGTGCTGCTTAGCACTATACTGGATAATTCAAACTACTCAACCAAGTCAGTGTCTGTGATTGGCTGCAAGAGAGAGGAAGATATAGAACAATAAATATTCAAATGAAGAAAGACAACTCTGTATTACAAACTTATATTTGCTTGTATATTTTATGTTAAACATAAGTCTGCATTTAAAACTTAAATGATCAAGTTTTAATCATTTTGTATTTATTTCTAAAAATAATGATCTGTTTTAAGATTTAACAAATGTTAACAAAGTATTTATTTCTCAATTTATCAGAAATTATTTAATTTTTATGTATCTGTTATTCTCAAAAGTTGAACAAAGTTTTTGATAAATTAATTAAATTTCAGAAGGTGCTATGAATTTGTATAAATATAATTCTGTTTTATCCAGACTGAAATGGTTTAAGTGCTATTTCATATAAAATATTTATATAAGTAATTTATTGTTTAAAATGACCAAGTCATGTTTTTGTCACTGTTTCAAATTATTTATGTGTCTGTTCATTTAGTAAGATTATATTTTTCGTACCTCATTACTCAAAGAGTAAATATTTGTAAGGTTACTTCAGATCTAAAAATAAAAGTTAGATAGATACTTCATCATTTTCGCTCATTTTTTTCGAATTACCTATTTTATTACTGTGTTGAAGTTTTATCCTCTTTTATTTAAACATTAATTTTGTGATAACCGAAATTCTGGTTTTATTTGTAGTCCATTTTTTAAGCAAAAAATGTACTTAAATGAAAACCAAGTGAAAATTGATCCAGAATCTAGTATGTAAAACCAAGTTTAGAATGAATTTGGATTTAATATTTAAAATCCAAAATTTAAAACCTGTCAAAATACCAGACTCAGTGAAAATGGAATAGTATCATTCATTCTGATAGCATATATGCATTCAACATGATCTCATTTCATTCCCTTTCCTCAATGTTTGCTCATAGAAAATCCAAATGTTGATCAGGTTGTGTTAAGATGATTACAATCAAAATATGTTTTTAAAAGGTTTCATTTCACAGCTCTATCTCAGTGAAAAGTAATTAAGAAAAAGTTGTCAGTTTTGATAAATATGTTTCACATAAGAAATTATGATAAGACATTATTTTGACAGAATGTTAGGTTTAACTCCAAATGCTAGTAATTGAACGATCATTCCACAACCTGTTCAATATAACATTGCCATTTAAATGTTATCTCTAGTCTCTTCCATTATTTTATGTTTCGTGATAAAATTGAATTTGTAAAATGTATAAGTTTGTACATATTATGAATTAGTGCTTTGTAGTGACTCTGAGAATAATGAATTTTTATTTCTCATTAGAACAGACCAGCTGAAGATGTATAAATTTAATGATAGATTTATAATGTAACTGCTTATTATAGGCAGATGCAAAAACTTAAAAGTAATGAAACATAAGTAAAAAACAAAACTATCTTTAGAGTGTTTGTGTTTTAATTCTGCACCACACTGAACTTTGTAAAGGAAGTTAAAATTTGTAAGTCATTATTTGGTACAGATATATAATCTGTCTTTTCAATTTGTTTCATAGTTCTGCTGTCAAAAGGGTTGAACATTAAAAGTTTTGAGCTACTGTGAGAGAGTAGAAAAATAAAAAACAATGACTAGTAAATGATAAGATTTCATTTCTGCAATTCTGAAACTAATGAAATTTTCATTTTTGTTGAGTCTTCAACGAAAGTCAAAAAGGCAGGATTTAAGTATGGTGATTCTGGTAGCGGTGACAGCAGAGGCAGTAACAATTGTTTAAGTTTTTTATTTCATCCGTTTAACATCAGTTAGTCTCATTAATATTTGGTATACAGTTGCATTAACATCAGTATCAGAAATGTTTTATGTTTATGCCCCTGACTTTTTTGCATGGTGTATCCCGTTTCTTAAGTTTATCACTGTTGATCTTAGCCATTTGATACTTGACAAGCAGTTGTGTATTGACTAGTGCATACTATTCCACATCCAGATGATGGCCCTGACTACTCACTTATGCATGAACGATCTCGTCAAGTTTTTTCCCCCAAGCAGATTCACAGCACCAGTAGTCGTAGACACTTGATTCCACACCCAGATGATGGCACTCACCCTTAAGTAAACAATGAATGATTATATCAAGATTTTAGCAATCAGGTAGTGCCAGTTTAGATTTTATAATAAGGCTGCTGCTAGTTGAACTTGGACAGCTTGAAAACCCAAGGGACCAATGAAAAGAGTGCAAGCTAGAGGTATGTTCAAGCTATAGAGTTTGAACTACAAAATGTTTTAACTAGAACAAAGGGGCCACAAAAAGGGTTTGAAACATCTCTGGTGTTTGAACTATATGAGGTCAAGCCATCAGCATTCAACTGTAAGTTGTTCTCAATTAGATTGTTTCACTGGCCTGATAATTGTAGATTTTTCATATTTAGTCAGTTCTAAGGTTATTCACAGTAACTGAGGCTATTAACATTATCAAAACTCAAACAACAATCTGAGAGCACCGTAAATTTGAACTTTCAAACTGTCAGAGGAGTGTGAATGAGGAAGAAAGTTGAAAGTCTGTATTATCGATAAATGAAGGCAGAAATACAAGAAAATTACAACAGGCCTGGCTGCGAAGAAAAAAACAAACCTTTATAAAACTTTTTTAAAGGTTCTCGATAATTGTTGGACAATTTATTCTCCATCTGATAGCAAAGAATTTTTTTTTTTTTTAATTGCAAATAAATCTAAATATACAATGTACAGAGGTACATTCAGACGAAAACACTGAAAATATAACTTCATAACAAAACAAGAACCACAAACAACTTGCCCCCCCCTCCCCTCTGCCCATTAAGTAATCTACAAGTTGTTGTATTCAAGAACTTGACTATTCACAAACTTTAACCTGAACCAGTCATGCATGAAATGTTTGTTAAGGTGACCTTATTTTAATCAGGGGCCTTGTGAGACACATCTACTGACAGAATTTCAGTCCTGTAATAGTTGCAGTAGTGTAGATCTGGACTGTTACATAAACTTTAAATTGAGCCGCTCATATATGAAATGTCGGTGAAAGTGGCATAATGTTTATTGGAAGCCTCATGGATATCCCAGATGCATCTATTGACAAATTATTATACCCTTGCAAACAAAGTAATACCAATTTTGACAACAATTTTACATTCCCTGAAGTACTCTACTTGGTACTTCTACTGTTTATGAATATACAACATAAACTATACTGACTTTAAAGGAATTTTTTTCTTTTATTTATTTTATTTCAATTTATGAACATTAATTCTTCTGTTACTTTACATTATAAACTCTTTAACATGACGTTGCCAAATTGTAACTTAGGCTAATTGTGATGTCATAAACAGTAGAAGTACCAAGTAGAGTACTTCAGGGAATGTAAAATTGTTAAAATTGTCCTGATGACGCCTGCCAAGCAGGTGAAACATGTCGACCATGATAAATAAAACATGCAGATCTTTGAAGTGTTGTTGTCAAAATTGGTATTCCTTTGTTTAAGTTATAATTGACAACCCTGCATACCAAGGTATCCACTTCAGGGAACTCTACCAAAACGAAGATAAAGGCGTTGGTTCAATATTTTAGAATTCCTTGCAAACAAAGTTTAGGGATATATAGGAATCACCCTGTCTGACACTGTCTGTCCATTGGTCTGTCCGAACTTCTTATAAGTGCAACTCCTCTAAAACCACTGAAAGGGTTTTGATGAAACTTAACGCAAAGGAAGGACAACATAAAGAGATGGGCATGACAGAAATGGATTATTCCAGGAAGGGGAGATAATTTGACCAGGACTTTTCACCGACTTCATTTACAAGAATAACCTTGTAAGTGCAATTCCTCTTAAACTACTAAAGGGATTTTAATGATACTTTACAGTCTAAGGAAAACCACTATGTGGAAATGTGCATTAAGGAATATAATAATTGTCCGAAACCAGGAAGGGAAGATAATATGACTTGGACTTTTCATGGACTCCATCTGCATGGATTACCTCTGAAGAGCAACTTCTTTCAAACCACTGGATGGATTATGATGAAACTTTACACAAAGCAAGGACACTATATGAATATAATTATTGTTGGAAACCAGCAAGGGGAGATAATTTTGCTTTGACTTCTCATTCATTCCATCGGTACATATTACATAGTATATCAATCTCAAGGGCTACCCATGATGCATCCATGGACAAAAGCTTATCAATTTATGACTTGTTATTCAAAAGATAAATGGATTTGAACTTTGTGACAGACAAACGTCCCCAACTCCAAGGATATCTAAAATAACAAGGTTTCTATCACTATTGCATGGTACCTTTATTTTTACTTGGATGCTGACATACCATCAGGGATGCATGCATATACAAGGTTGGATGATCCAAACATGAACAATAATAGAGATCTTGACTAGGATGTAAAATCAATCATGCAGAAAATGTGGGTCAAAATTAACCTGCATGGATGCTGGCCTACCATCGAAGATTCATTCATAAGCCAGTTCACTATAGTTCTTAAACTGTTCATTGAATTCAAGTTGATTTAGTGCAAAATATAGCTTAGAGAATACATAACCATAGATACCAAGGCACTCCAATAGTCCCTCTCAACTACACTGAGGCAATTCTTGCAACATAGTTTTAAAAATTCAAAGATTAAGCAAGATTACCTCAAAACATATTTTCATATGGATATTTTAGATAAAAAAATAGACATAAGACAGTCTGAGACAGGAAGGTCCAATTTCAATAATACTTCGGTTATGAACTGTATAAAATTACATTATCCCATATATAATTGCTTTACACCATACACACTCATCTCTTTTGAGCTTCACACTCACAAATCATTTCCAGATGTACAAGCTTAGAAATTTCTGATGAAATTTGGTCCATATGTGGACTCCACAGTTACATCTAAGTATATACAAACTGGAAATGGTAACTCAACAGACCTCAAAACTGACAATACAATCCAACTCGTACTTACAAAGCTTCAATACCATTCTCACCAATACAATGAAATCTCAGATAAAATTTGATTTAAAATTAAATGTCGCAGTATCATCAAATAGGAAGAGACTTGAAAATCCTGATAATTGCTACGTGTAATACCATAAAATTCTTCTTCAAGCCTCTGCCTACATTATTAATCATTCTAACACAAATCAAGGAGATCTATGATGAGTAATTGGTTGATAGCTAAACATGAAAGTATTTATAGATGGACATGAAAACTTTTGGACATGTTTTTTCTTCGGGACGTTATAAATATAACATGTTCTCAAAATTGGAAAATACCAGGTGATCAGGTTTACACAGCATGCCTGCCAACCTTTCCCTTTTCTGTCGGCTTGGGGTCTAAACTACAGAAATTTGAAATTGCATTTTGGAGATATAAGATAACCTGGAGATGAGATGTTGTCTTATTGACATTTACCCCATTTCCTTTCTTTTTCATACAATTACAGTATACTCTGATAACGAGTGGAATGTAATAATAAAATGCATCTGATGATAATTCAAACAAAACACAGAAAGAATCCATGGCCTGCTGCTGCATTGTCACATATGGTACATGTCAGTAAACTGGAATAGACTTTAGCTTTCTTCCTAACCAAGTTGCTCATAAGTGAAATGTAGGTAACATACAGCATCCGAAGCATGTATTCCCACTGTCATTCCAAATTGCATCATGCATTCCAATATGGATGATATTGGACATGTCATTAAGTGGGAAAGGACTTCACCATTCTACCTAACCAAGTCGCTTACGTGTAAAATATAAGTCACAGACAGCATCAGAAGCATGTATTCTAGCTGTTCTCCCAAAATGCATCATACATACCAATATGGTTGATGTGGGACACGTCATTAAGCAGGAATGAAATTTTAACCATTCACCTAACCAAGTAGTTCATGTGTACCCTGTAGGTCTGAGATGTCATCTAAAGCATGCATTCCAGTTGTCATCCCAAACTGCATCATGCATATCAATATGGTTGGACATGTCAAAAATTGGGAATGAACTTTAAGCATTCCCATAACTAAGTTGCTCAAGCGTAAAATGTAGTTCACATTCAACATCTGAAGTATGCATTAAGCTGTCTTCCAAAATACATCATGTTCATGTCAGACATGTCAATAAGTGTGCATGGACATTTAACCATTTTACCTAACCAAGTCGCTCATTGTCATCCCAAAATGCATTATGCATACCAATCTGGTTGATATGGGACATGTCATTAAGAGAAATGGAAATTAACTTACCAAGTAGCTCATGTGTAAAATTTAGATCAGAGACGGCATCTAAGGCATGCATTCCAGCTGTCATAAAAGAAGCATCATGTATACCAATATGGTTAACATTTTGACATGTCAGTAAGCAGGGATGGAATTCAACCATTCTGCCTAACAGGACAAAGATGCTGAAGAGAAATTTAAGGGTATAACATAAGCCCGTCACTTTGTGAGGTAAGCTCAAAATTACACCAGAAGACCCCTAGTCACCTTGTTATTGGGAAATTAAAATTTTGGCATGCTGAAATATCTTCATGGAGCATCTCAGAAGTTGGCAGGTATGTAACAGTACCCTTAAGAAATTCTAGATGAGTTTTCCAACACAAAAAAAAAACACAACAAAACAAACAAACAAAAAATAATGTCCATGGAAAGATAGAAAGATAATATGAATTCTATATACCTCAAAAATTTTGTTGTTGAGATGTAAAATATGGTTATTATGTTCAAATATGACTAAATATAACTTGATACAGCTGTATACTCAACAACAGAAGAAATGCACCACTTGTTTAATGTTTAGCTCCCTAAATATTTTAGAAATAAGGTTAAAAATTTGTCATTTTTAATCATTTTTGCATTTTTTGGTAAAAAAAGTTGTTTTATAAAGAAATTGAGAATTCAAAATTGTCTCATTTTTTCAGAATTTTGTCTCCGTGATAAGAGCAGCAATGTGTAAAAATATTCCAAAAAGTATTTAGAGAGATATTTGCCTTTGAATTTTGAATTTTGAAGTACATATACAATATATGTACATTGTCAGGAAATAAAAAAATTATTTGATGAGCTTTAGAAACTGGAAGAAATCTGAGGTTAATAAAGCATTTCTAGCCTGTTTCGCAGTGAGTACAAATAAATTTAATAATTTCCAACAATGTAAATGAAAAAGAAAGGAAATGGGGTAAATGTCAAGGAGACAACATCCAATATCCAGGTTAAAACAACCCAAAACAAAGCATCTAGAGGTCACCATATGGTCTTCAACACAGTGAGGAACCTCACACCATATAGCAAGCCCTATATGGCCCAAAAAAAGGTAAATAAAGGGCTATGCTGAGCGCAGCATGATACGACCACAGCATGTCAACCACTGAAATTTGAACAAGTGTAAATTAAAATGAATGTGGACACAGCTGGACACAAAAAGGACATTGACACATTAATTACTTGGACACAAAGTAGTGAAAAAAATAAAGATAATTTTTTTTAATAAAGGGCTACGCCGAGCGCAGCATGATACGACCGCAGCATGTCGACCAGTGAAATTTGAACAAGTGTAAACTAAAATGAATGTGGACACAGTAATTTGCTGGATACAATAAGGGCCTTGATACATTAATTAACTGGACACAAACTAGTGAAAATAAA
Organism: Modiolus philippinarum; assembly: GCA_002080025.1. Lineage (NCBI taxonomy): Eukaryota > Metazoa > Mollusca > Bivalvia > Mytilida > Modiolidae > Modiolus > Modiolus philippinarum. The sequence goes on along the minus strand of MJUU01022477.1, from coordinate 100,062 downwards.
AATAAGCCCTTTTAATCCCTTATTACTAGGATATTGTAAGAGCTAAGAAATTCTGTTGACTACCATCAAGAGAAATCCAAAGAAAAACAGGTTGAAATCCAATGAAAAATGAAGATTTCACATATTTTGAAATATTGCAATTAGGCCCCTTTGACCCATTATAGCTTGGAAACTGAAGAGCAACGCAAAATATACTGCCCAATTACTGAAAGCTTACAATGAGAATAATCCAAAGATAAAAATCTCATCAAAATCTAATGAAAAATAAAGACTTCACATATTTCTAATAATTGCAATTTTGACCCCTTTGACCACTTATAGACCGGAAACGGTAAGAGCTACATCAAATCCCTTGACATACTGCAGAAAGCTTACATTGAGAGGAATCCAAGTAAAATAAAGATTTTACATATTTCTAAAAATTGCGATTTTGGCCCCTTTGACCCCTAATAGATCAGAAACGGTAAGAGCTACGCCAAATCCGTTGGCATACTACTGACAGCCTACAATGAGAGGAATCTAAAGAAAAAAATCCCAGTGAAATTGGATGAAAAATAAAAATTTTAGGTAATCCGCATGTTTGCAATTTTGGCCCCTTTGGGCCCCTCATAGATTGGAAAAGAAACAAGTTATCAAAAATCAAATGGTGCAGCACTATGTTAATTTTCGATAAGGTATCCACTGCAAAAAACTGCATCAAAATCAGACTAAAAATTAAAAATTAAATTTTTTTAAATTTCACCCCTTTTGGGCCCCATTTATCTCGTGAACGGTACATGACACGTGAAATCCATTGGCATGAATCTGATTGGAAATTTCCACAGGAAGACACTGAAAGAAACCTCATCAAAATCCGATAAATAATAAAGATTCTATAGTCAAACATGTGAAAACATCATATTTAACCCTTTTTGGCCCCTTTTATAAAAATGGGTGGGGCCACAATGACCAAAACTAAGCCAAGTCTTCCTTTTGTGCCAAGGAACATTGTGTTAAAATTTCATAAGGATTGGTCAACTGAAACTTAAGTTATTGACCAAAAAAAATTGTGTCTACAGACAGCGACGACAACGACGACAGCACCATACCATTATACGACCGCAAAAATGTTTGCTGTCGTATAAAAATTGCAATTTGGGCCCCTTTGACCCCTTATAGCTTAGAACTGGTAAGAATTAGGTAAAAACCGTTGGCATACAATTGACGGCTTATAACTAGATGAATCCAAAGAAAAAAAAATCCAATGAAATCCGATGAAAAATTAAAATATCAGTTTCCAATTTTGGCCCCGTTTAGCCCCTCATAGCTCTGAAAGGAAACAAGTTATCAAACCAGAGGCTCCCAGGAGCCTGTAACGCTCACCCGGCTTAAAGTTGCCACAATCAAGCTAACATTGTAAGTTATACAGTTGATCTCCAGTCTCTCAAACTTTGGTAGCTCGAACAACACATCTTGAACTGTATTTAAAGTCTGATAATGTTTTACTATATTTCTTTGTTGGGCTTTTTTGACAAAAAAAGTTCTTGCTAAGGACCACTTTCAACACCAGTTTTGAAGTCTAGACATCATTTTGTAAATGGCAGTCAATTTTTAACATCAGTTTTGAAGTTGCAACATCAATATCTATTTGGAAACCAAATTTTATTGAAATCAGACAATGTTGAATTTTCCCACCTTTTTGGTCAGCCATTTTGAAAATTGCCATCAGCGAACAATTTTCAAGATCAGTTTTGAAGTTGCGACATCAATACCAATTTGGAAACCAAATTTCATTGAAATCGGACAATGTTGAATATTCCCGCCTTTTTTGTAGGCCATTTTGAAAATGGCGGTCAACGAACAATCTTCAACACCAGGTTTGGCAGTCATTTGAAAATGGCAGTCAACAAACAATTTCCGGTTTTGAAGTAGAGACATCAATTCCCACTTGGATGGCCAAAAATCATTGAAATCAGACAATTATAAATTTCCCGCCTTTTTTGGTGGCCATTTTGAAAATGGCAGTCAACAAATAATTTTTAACATCAGTTTTGAAGTTGCGACATCAATACCTTTTTGGAAACCAAATTTCATTGAAATCGGACAATGTTGAATTTTCCCGCTTTTTTTGGTGGCCATTTTGAAAACGGTGGTCAACGAACAATTTTCAACACCAGTTTTTAAAAGGCAATAACTCCTACAAAGGTTTTTGGATTTTCTTCAAAATTTCAGGGTGGGTAGATCTTGATATGCTGAACATTTCTGCAATTTACACTTGACCTCTTTCTGTTACACTTTTTGAAATAAAAAATAAAAAAATGCACAACTTTTGAAAATTTTACGGAAAAAGGGCTATAACTCCAAGATGGGTTTTCAGATTTAGTAGTTAGATGTCATCATGCTGATCATTTTAACTCCCCGTCAGATTTTTTATATCTGTAACGGTTGGCATACTGCAGATTGGAAATTTCTTAAGGAGCACACAGAAAAAACCTCAGCCACATATGCCACCCTTTTTGGCCATTTTTTTTAAGAACAGGTGGGGCCACAATAACCAAAACTGATCCAAGCCTTCCTTTTAAAATTGTGCCAAGGATCATTGTGATAAAATTTCATAAGGATTGATCAACTGGAACTAAAGCATAAGTGTCTACAGCGACGACAACAATGACGACAATGACGATGACGGCGGCACCATGCAATTATACAACCACAAAAATTTTTGCAGTCGTATAAAAAGTGAATAAATCAATGGAAACAAACCACATCCAATAACCAAAATATCAAGAAACTAAATTTTATAAGAAGACAAGGACAAGCCAAAGACCAACATATTCTTGACTTTGGACAGGCGCAAAAAATGTGGTGGGGTTAAACTCGTTTTCTTGGATCCAAACCCTCCCTCTATGTGTGGTGAATGGCAGTATGTTGTTTTTATCCTGCAATTATTGAAACCCTTTTTAAAAAATGCACTTTCTAAGTGAAGTGGGACCATGAAAAAGTAATCAATTTTGGCCATTTTGGTATAATCCCAGACTTCAAAGGAGAAATTGTACTGTGACATCAAGGTTTTTGAGGTTTTCAAAGCCTTTGCCCTATCTCATCTTCGTTGAAAATCAAGGACCAGTTACCAGTCTTCTCTACAAATATGAAAAAAAAATAGTAGTTTCATATTCATCTAGTAAGTACCACCATTGCAGAATAAAAAGGAATACATGTTAGTGCTGCATTTCTTTTGTTTTTGAGTATATGTAATCCCTTCATTTTTGACAGGAAATGAAAACAAAGCAATACCAACTGTAATATCAATATTTAATATAAACAATACAGATATCATAAAGATAAAAATAATATTTTTGTTTAAAATAATATCATTTAACTTATTGTTGGTACATGTACTTGAATTAAAATAATATCTCTCAAAAAGAAACACATCTCTCTCTCTCTTATTCTCTCACTCCCTCTCATTCACTGAACTTTAATTAAAAAATTGAAAAACAAATTAAGGTTAATTTATTCACACTACTCTTATACCATATTCACACTTTTTAAAGTTTGTATACATTCATCTGCATCATTATGAAAGAGGTCCTTAATCTTCAAACATCACTCAAAACGCCAATGATACCCATCATTCAAAGCATAAGCTGACAAAGTACCTATTCCATTTGATAAAAACATAGTCAAACAACCATATAGTCAAATAACCATTCCGAAATTTGTATCGACAATGGCCACAGTAACCCAGAATTGCCAGGATGCTGATCTGTTTTCTGAGATGCATGCATATCCAAGTTAAAAATGTTCATACCATCTACTGTAACTGAGATATAAGCTTGGATGTAAAATTAAAGGTAAATCAATGGAAAGTTAAGGTCAAAGGAACTTATTATTTCTTGGAATCAGTATTCAAAAGATGCAACAATGTCCATTTGTCCATAAAGACCAAGATACACATCTAAATGTATATACAGGCTTGGAGGTGGACACTAATGGCATCACAATAGTTCCCCTCAATAGTTAAGGTGACATTAAGTATACTTGATAAAAAATTTGTTTCAAATGGCTTTTCAAACAAAATACTTAGTAAAACTGATTAAAATATTTGGTCAAATTTTTTTTTTCAGATTTTCCTCAACTTATCATAAGTTGAAAAGCTCCAAGAAACATATTTGTCTGTCTATAACTTATATTCCAACATGCACATCTTTACTCGGTGTAACTATACAGATGATTCAATACCTTTGAATGATAGTGTTTGCAATCGGTTGAAAATACCAACCAATTATCTATTATAATCAGTTAGGGTCAACAAAACGATTATCTTTTACTAACGCTTAAATGTAAAATGCTAACATTTGTATGGTTTCAGGATATAAGGGGGAATATTTGACAAAATTTTGGCTATTATCTGTATATTTTCTTGCATCACAACCATGAAATTTAATTTTTATTCTATAACTAGTGCTATTTTTACTTATTAAGACACATTAAGAATATTTTCAGGTTCAATACATGAAAAAAAATGTAGTTTGATTTGAAGGAAGACCAAGAAAATGATATTTAAGGGCAAGACAAAATTTGATTGATAATCGATTGACCAAAATTTTAATCGATTAATCACATCTAGATGCCCAACCAACTGATTTGAGACTTTTTTTTATCATCAGAATATCACTAATAAATGAATAAGGTTAACTAGAATGATCTCTCCTTGAATGTGTTGCATCAAAATTGTACTCCTTGTCATGTTCCCTGTCAGATGGTTGATTGACGGAACTCTACAGTTTATAGTTTGGTAAAAAAAATAATAATCATGCAAGGAGGCAAATTTTCTCAAATATCTCAATTTCTTATTTAACTTTTTTTTTGTTCTGATACTTTTAATTTGAATGTATGAACATGACCAACAGATATTTTGAATCCAGATACAATCAAACAAAAACATGTACATGTACATGCAGACCCGTCAATATGTGAGGTAGGTGAATAAAGAATCATGTTTCATTATTGAAAATTTGCAAATACTATTACATGATTAATTTAAACATGTCTTTCAGGTCCAGTGGCCTCTATTGTCATTGTGTATAAATAAGAAGTGTTTTCAGTATATATAAAACTTTAAAATAAACATTTTTGGTAAGAAAATAACTATTACTTTTAAATATACAATATTTGCAATTGTAGGGGACTTTTCAGGTTTAAGGAAGATTCTGATTCCCTCGAAAGAAACATTAGTAAATTTGTGTGATTCTCTCTCCAAATATAGGAGGGTTAACAGGTATGTGTATTCATGTTAAATAAGTAGAGTAAAACAATGGGTCTGGTATAAAAAATATGTAAAATAATCTACAATTTTAATCTACTTACTTATACAATAAGATGTTTAAAAACTTATAAATCTGTTTTCATACTAAATGAACAAAATTGTATTTATAAAAAGGCCGTTTAAAATGAAAATATATTTATAAAACCTGAATATGCAATGTTTAAAGGATGTGACTATGCAATAATTCACAACTATACCACTAATATAAAAAAATATGTAAATACTTTGTAATAAAGCATACTATTGCACATAAAAATACATATATTTAAAGCAATGTGAGCTGCACTTTTTTTATAGCGGTAGCAATGAAAATACAATTTTTATCCACATAGAGTACATAACTTTTTACGCTGATTTGGAAACACCATGGAAACTGGTTTACATTTGGAATCTATTCCAGTACTTAGATGTACCTAGATACTAAATTGAATTGGTATAATTAAAGATAGAAAGTGAGGATAGTAAGAGTATTTTTAGAAATGGTTAAAATAAATGCTAAATATACAAGTTAAGATTTCCTATTGTATAATAATAATGAGAAAATAACATGTATAAAAATAATCAGCCCAACTGAGTTTAACTTATTGTTTATTAATGTTATCTTTAATTCATTTATTTTGTTTTGAAATATAAACAACTGTCTATAAAATTCCTTTTTTCCCTCTTATATATCATCTCTTTAGCAAAAACCATATAAACTTCAACAGATGTTGCATACATAGGAATCATCACACAAAATAAGTAATTGCTTCCTAAGAATAACTTTATTTTGCATTATGCTTAACCTATTTTATATATATACAATGGGCATTGGGACTTTTACCTACCATATCAATAAAATTATGAACTGAAAATATATAAATGCATCTCATATTGCTTTAAAAGATTTTTGATTTAATATGATAAATCGAAATAAATTAAAACTCTACAATATAATCAATCCATTTTCTAAAATGATATCAATTACACACAATGAAATGAAAATACAACTGAAAGTAAGTAACTAACTTTACATAAATTTAAAATATATCATAAATGTTTGAATGTAAATTTTTTGGTTCTTATTCACCATTTTATCTAAAACATTGCAAGTAATCTTGTATAGGAAATTCAATATTGATCATTTAAAATCTTTCAAACTTAAACACAAAATATGTGTTGTGTGAATAAAATTTAGACACATCTATAATTGAACTTTGATTACTATAACTGCAATGGCTTGAACACCATGCATGTCTTGAACTCTTCTTGCATTCCCTTTGCTCAGGTTTTTTAAAACATAATTTCACCTAGATAGCTCAAACAGTCATCTCCAGTCCCTTGGGTGTTCAAGGTATCGAAGTTCAACTGTATATTATTTATATAAGTATTGTGTTAAAAACTATTTTCTTACATTTTGAATATAAAAAATATCCTAAAATACATAAAAATATCCTAAAATACATAAAAATATCCTAAAATTTCAAAACACCGAAAAAATAATCACAGTAAAATTGCTGAAATGGTTTCATAAAAATACAATATCACAAGTATCACATTAAAACAATGTGGATTTGTTAATACAAAGTAAAATGAAAATCTTTATATTATTGGCCAAACTGTTTAGACATATCATCTAATGTAGATATTAATTGTTCTTTTTCTTCTGGAGTAGATTTTGTCCAAGCTAGTGGCAGATGTGTAGATACTGGTTCACGATCTGAAATCGAACAAAGAAAATCATAAAAGTATTAAATAACTCCCTTTCATACAGCACTTTAATTTCTTTCCTGAAAAATAAAATTGCTTGAATTCAAAGTATAGGATTGATAAAATTTTCAAAGTTTCAAAATGAAACCCATGATAACCATGTCATCAATAACAGATACGGTATGCTCAAATTCGAAGTCCTAACAAATAAAGAAATTGACATGCAGCAGCTATGTGCCAAAATATAAGGCAGCTGCCCAGTGTGGTTTCTGAGAAAACTGTAACAGAAAAGCATATGATACACATCATTTAAAAGCATATGATACACATCATTTAAAAGCATATGATACACATCATTTTAAATTAATACATAATCTCTACAATTTAGCAGGAATTATGTTTAAGTAAGAGCTAGAAGAGTTTAGTGCATCAAACTTGAGCTACAGTGTTCCAAATATTAGTCCTTGTTATGGGTTTACAAATTTTCATCTACTTCCTTAATTTTTTCTTCATTTGTTCAAGATGATATTATAATTCCATTTAAAACCACTGACCTTGAAAGAATGATCCAGTTGGCTTGTTTAGTGCTTCTTTAGCTATGGCTAGCCATATCAGTGTATCAGCCCCTTCCTCTGCTGTCCTTAATCGATCTTTCATTTTTCTGTAGAAATCTGGCATGGCTGTTCTGACAGCTGAAAAATAATATACCTTTTTTATTTTTCTGTTCAAACAGAGACTTTAAAATCAAAAGTAAATAACACAACAAAGATCTTGGTTTAAGTGTGATTCCTTTCAGTTTTGTAAATGTCAAATATTAGTTGCTGGAACATTCACATTTATATGAGTAATGGCCTATTCAAGATACTTTTTTCTACTTAATATAATATACTAAAATGGTATTATCTTTGGTCAAAAGCATTCAATTTATGTGATAGTTTACATTTTACCATGCATAAACAATTTTTGGAAGGATTTCAATGAGGGTGGATCCAGGGTGAATCATATTGTGAATGTTGAGAGGTCAGGAAGGGAAAATTTGGTACCTGTTTTGAGAATCAACCTCTTACAGGTCTTTGGAGATCAACAGAATGTTTCTATATAAAGTACAGATGTACATCCAACTTAATAAAATTGTTTTAGGATTTATTTTTCATTCTTTTTTAGACTTTTGAACCTTTTTAAAAACATTTGTGACATGTGGACAGCTGTTATTTCAAATCAACTTAAATTTTTTCTCTTTAATTTTGAGAAGTCTTCCTACAACCTAAAAAGCAAATTACCTGGAGTATCAGCCCAGCCAGGATGCATACTAGAAAAGTGTATATTGGGATACTTCTGGGCATACAGTTCTGTCATTATCACTTGTTGTCGTTTGTTCTGTGCATATGCCATAGTTCCATCAAATGGTTTCATCTTTACAAACTGTAAATCTTTAATATTTAGTTTCTGTACTAACATACCACCTGATGATACTATTACCTGTCAACAAAAAGGAAATAACACTCATTTCTTGGCAACTCAAATTAATCAATAACTCATTCCTATTAAATTATCTAATTTTTTTTTTAATTTTCATTACAAAAGGCAATCTTATCCTCCTTATGATTGTATAACGGATGAAATGAACATCTTTGTGTTGTCTATTCAAAGTCAGCATTTTATGTTGCTTTAAATAAGTTATACGTCAGCAATTTGATGACAAAATTTATTATTGGGTCTGTGTTTTTCATCTTTGTATTTGTGTGTGTCCATTTTTCTTTTCTGTGGGGTCCTCATGTTATGCCTTTGTTTCTTTGTTTTTCCTATGTTGTCATTGTCCTTTGATTATCAGTTAAAGACTGACAATTTGGTTCTTACTTACTTTAGTAAAAACTTTATTGTGGGGTTTCAACAAGCAGATCATATTAAATTCTGGATTAATCAATTGAACTGATTGTATTGGCTCAAATTAAACAATAGTGTACTATATGTATAACAAAATCTGTGCAAAAAGGTCATATTATATAGTCATTTAAATATCTTTAATCTAATTTGTTCAAATCGTGTCACATGACATTTGAGATTTCACTGGGTCAACCGGTTTGTGTTGGGTCCCATAGGAAGGTCAGCCGATAGTAAGAAAATTTGATATAATATAACAGTTACCACCCTAGATAGTGTGTGACCCAGAGGTTTCTCTCCCCTTGAAATGTAGGTCACCCAAGAGCTTGGGGAGAGAAACCGCTGGGTCACACACTATCTAGGGGGGTAATTGTATATAATTTGCTAATTGAAAGCTGTAAATATTTGCAATATAATGCATTTCCATTAAATTTTTGTCCCATTTTCTACTTTATACTTAATTGTAAATATCACAAATTCACATACCACTCTGGGTTCTTTTGATTTTCTTAGAACTGGTATTAATGATGTTGTCAATACATGTACACCTGAAATAGTACACAAAATAAGTTACATGAGTACATGGAGTGTAGCACATGCATATTGGAAAACTTATACAATTCAAGTTTTTCTAATAAAATGTGGATTCTTTAAATTATGCACTAATAATAAAAGTATTTTTCTCAATTAAAATTTCCATGCTTTTTTTCTCTCATTTTTAAATATCATTCCAAAGGATGAAAGGGAACTCAGATGAGAGTATGGAAGCAAAATGCAGAATGACTATAAGCAAATTGCTGGCTATCTCAGCATATGACAAAAACAATTATTCAATACTCTATGATTTTGTACAATATAGAAGGTGGAGGGGAGAAATGACATAAAAACAAGAGATGTCGCAAAATGAAATCCAGTTATACCACAGCTCATTTAACCCTGAATCAACATGGTAAGTGCAAATTTAAGTGTGTGTGGACACAATACAGGTATGGACACAATAATTTAATCCTTAAGACTAAAGGAGAATGTAAAGTAACCCACATGTCTGAAAATGCATCCTACACTATGGAATGACTATACAAAGCTTGTGACAAAATTTCATGTTTGTATCAAATATAGACAAATACCATTGAAGAAAAAAAACTTGAGAAAAAATTTCAATACATATTGTAAATGGAAAATCAAAGTTATCAGTAAACAGGAAGTAGAAAAGAGAAGGACTTGAAAATGGGAGACAAGGTGTACATCTCACCATATCACAGCATCAGACCAAACATCAAATCATTACAGTCAAACCTGATTCAAGCAGCCAGTCACAGGAATTTGGTGCTTAATAAAGGTGACCTCTTATTCAAGGTTTAATATTTTTGAAGGTGGAATGTTCTAAGCAGCCACACTGGTGAAAGTGTTTAATTATCTGCTATTAATACAAAAGGTCTCTAGGTAATTCAAGTTTATTTTTTTTCTTATTTATTACATTTTCTAATATTTGTGGAAATTAAAGATGACAAAATAAAAATTCAGAGACATAAAGGTCTATAAAATACAATAAAAATTACTTTTTTAAACTTAGGAACACTGATTTACAATAAAAAGAAAATATTCCTTTCTCATATACAGGTATTTCTTCCAAATTCCTTTTCTTACTTTAAATTTATTTTCAAGTCTCTTTTATCTCTTTTGGTGGGAAAGGGTAAGAAGTAACAGGAAATATTTTGTACCGGCATTTATATTTTATAAATCCTTTTTTTATGTTGTGAATTTTTTCTGCCTGAAATTCTAGAATTATAATCAAATATTAACACCAATACCGTCTTTAATGATCAAGAGTTGTAATTCTTTGTAATCATTTAAAGTTGTCTTTCTTTGATTTGTTTACATGTTATTCAAGGTGCCAAAATGGAGCCTTAGTGTTTCCTCCTTTCGTTATCAATTTTTTGCAAAGAACTAGTTTGAAATAAAGTAATATGAGCATTGTGTCATCAGCAGACTCACATGGATACATTAAAGGTACATTGTTAAATGCATTTTCTCTCCATTACCTGTACGATACAGGTGAAATGGCCATGAGATATGGAAGGTTTCTTAGTTTCTCTTACTGCCCAGTACTGGTACTTGACTGCTTAAAAAGGGATAATAAGATCTTTGGTTTGAATTTAGCTGGGCGCTAGCTGTGTTATAGAGGTGGCCATTCATTTCAGTTAAATTATATTGGGAAAACTGCTGGGTGGATATTGTAGGGGCAGCATACGGGAGGTGATAGCTTATCTCAGGTGACCGTTAGGGCAGGTTTGACTGCATTATATACACAAGCTAAAAATCCTTGTCAAAAATTTCACAATATGGCTTGAACAGAAAAAATTGAGTCATCAGCAACCAGACATTAGATAAGTGATGAATTTGAAAAGGCGAGACACTGGACACTCAACATTTATCAATTCATTACTACATACACAAGCTGAGAAATCCTAGAGGAAAAGTGTTCCGGACGAACGGCAGAACTGATTGATGGACGGACAAGGGTAAAACAGTAAACTGCTTCTTCTTTGCCTCATGAGTATAATAATTCATGTTTACATGTTTTTACATAGCTTCAGAGACAAAAAAAAATTAAGACAAACAGAGACAGGATTATAAAACCAACCCAAAGTATTTGTAGCAAAGTTTTTCTCAATTCCATCTTCTGTTTCTTCCCTAATGTTAACCATACATCCAGCATTGTTTATCTGAAAAATTTGAAGTTCAAAAATAAATTTTTCATGTTATACAAAATGATTACAGAAAATAGAACAGGGAAATAAAAGTTTTTGAAAAAAAACACATATAAGATCTTAGCATGAACTGAATCAAACTATTAGAATCTGAGCCTATGAATCTGCTTCTATACTGGAAACTTTCTTTCTCAAGTGATATCAATATCAATGGGATGGCTAAATAATTTGTAACATTATGTCATCCATTAACAATTGAATGACTGGAACAAGTCACATGACATGAATCTGTCTTGTACTTGACTAACAAGCTGAACTGGCCTGTTTATGAGCTTAACAAAGTAAAAGTCTGCAGAAAAAGCATGTCATTCATGTTGGATGCATTGTTCTGATTTTGATCCAATATAATGCAGATGACTAAGTGGAAAAACCGTGAACACAAATTTCAGTCTAGGTTTTAACTCAGTTAAAACAGGACTGAACAAAAGAAAACAAGGGCATATTGTAAATGACGAAAGGACACAAAATTCATTTGGACAAAATATGCACTTGCATGGAATATATGTTTTCCTCACACTGCTTTAACTCACAATAAATACCCTCTGAATTATCTCTTTAAAAACTTGTCCATCAATCACTGCAGAGAGAATCAATGAAAATGCATTTGAATTATGTGTAAGACAATAATTACATTCCTTCATGCACATATCCATACATTACATTGTCCTTCCTTCGTAAAAAAATTCATCAAAACCCATCAAGATGTTGAAGAAGAGCTGCACTTGCGAGATAATCCTAACATAAGGAATCATTGAAAAAAAAAAACCTAGACAAATTTTCTCCCCTGATTGAGTTACACAATAAATATATTCCTTCATACACATCTCCATATCCATATAGTGTCCAACCTTTGTGCAAAGATTCATCAAATCACAGTGGTTTAAAAGGAGTTGTGCATACAAGGTGATCTGTGCAGAATAAATCAATGAGAAATCAAAGTTATCTCCCCTTCCTAGCTTCAGACAAAAATATAGTGTCCTTCCTTTGTGTAAAGTTTCATCAAAATCTTTCATGTGGTTTAAGAGGAGTTGCTCTTTCAAGTAGTGTGGACAGAATGACAGACAGGGTGAAACTGCAATTACTGGGGCATATAACACCATATACTTAATCAATTCACTGGATGACTCAGTCAAGGCTTTTGTCAGGCAGTGCAAGTACTGATAGAGAATCTGATTAGCATTATCAAATGTTATGTTTTTTTTTAATATTTTAGATTAGGGAAAGAACATTGAAACTACAATAATTAGCATTTTTTTCAGACCAATCAAGAATTGCATTACAAAAAGAAATTTTATAAGCATTTACCAAAACATCCAAAGTTTTCCCTGAACTGTCAAAATCTTTGACAAAGGTTTTTATATCTCTTGGCCTCGACATATCAAGCTGATGCAAGAACACATTCTGGAAAACAAAATAAACAGTGAAAAGATTATAAATGTGCTATTGATGTACATTAGCAATACATGCAATATACTGACACGTAACCGTTTACATGTACTATTGGTGACATATAAACACACACACACACACATACAGATAAATATATACCGTATATCGGGTTATTTTCGCGTTGGGTTTTGTTCGCGATTTTGGTGTAAAACAGGACAGTGAAAAATTCGCTAAGTTTATATTTCGCGTTTTTATACTCAGTCTAATGCATCTGAATAGGCAGTGAAATTTACGCGGAGGCTAAAATTCGCGCATGGTTGCCTACCGCGAACATAGCGAAAATTAGACACACGCGAAAATATCCCGATATACGGTATGATATCTGATTACGAGATGACAACAGATCAAGTTTGCTTTTTCCTCTACTGGTTTATATTTACTGCTGGAATTGACATGCTAAACACAAAGGTTGTCTTATAAAAAGCCAGAGATGTTTACTCTACCGTTGCACCTGATCTCGCCCATTGTTTTAAATTGGGTCCATGTTTTTAATCTGTATGTGTATCTTCATTTTTTTCCTTGATGTGCTAATGTGATGTCTTTGTTTCTTGATGTTTCCGATGTTGCCACTGTCTTCGTATTATACTTTTTTGGACTGACAGTTCTGTTCTCACTTACTTTCCATAACAATCCATTTTTAAGAAATTTGAAAGTTACTACAAAGAGTGGATACAATGAAGATCCTAGACTTGTTCTAACATTACAATTTGTCATTATTAAAGATAAAACAACCATCATTTATTGCAAATTTTCTGATGATCATTGAAGATTCTGTTATCAGACAAAACAATTTAAGGGGGTTTGCTACTCAATTTGAAAATAGATAGAATTTCAAATAAACATGATTTTTTGTTAGATAATTAAAAAAGAAGTAATTTTAGTGAAAAAAATTGATAGGTTGATGATCTTGTTTTTGAGATTTAAGTGATTGAAAATTTGGCAGGAAACTGAACTCCTCTGATTTTTCATAGGATTAACATTATACGGGGGTCGGTGGGCAAAAAATTATAATGCTTTAAAATAGATAAAACCCGTGATTCCGAAAATATGACAAAAATTCAAAAACATGGGGAGCGAACCTCCTGAAGGTGGTTTGGGTGTATAAAACTGCACATCCATCTTGCGCAACTTATGAAAATTTTAATTTACCAGTAAAATGTTGTAAAAATTATATTGAATAGTTGATTGATAATAGATAAATTAAAATAAACAACATTAATACTGTCTAAAGGCACAGACTGCAGTTACTGATATTGTAAAAGATATGACAATTTTTGAAAAAAACTCTTATTTTATTAAGGGGAGATAATTATTAAGGAATAAGAAGGTTAAAATCACATTTCCAAGATATTTCCAAAAATATGATCGATGACCCCTAATTTTAATTTCATATTTCAAAAAGATTTCCTCAAGACACTTTAAACTACATTTCAACCAAAATCTGTTGTTTTATTAATATAAAACAAATTCTAAAATTGTATTTTCTTCCTATATAGACTATATTAAAAAGGTCAAAATCCTGCCATTATCAGGAGCCTCTACCAGAATAACCATGTCGGTGACCTATTGATCTTATTACTAAAATTTTGAAGTGAATTTAATAAACTTTCTATCACAGAAAAATTGTAAAAAATCTATCTTTTGATTTAAGTCCTGCAAACTACCTTAATTATTTAAAAAAAAAACTAGAGATTGTGTCTATAAGACACGGATGCCCCGCCGTCAAATTTATCGCAATAGAGAACTTAAGAAATTTATTTGATTAAACACCTAGCTGTTAATAAATGGACCTGATGCAAAAATTTAACAAAGTCATTCAAATGTAAAATGTAGGTCAAAGTCAAAGAACTGTCTAAGAATTAGGTAGTTCTCACACAGATGAGTCACTTCATGAAACATCATAGTGATATGTTGTGTAGTTGTTTAGAAATGAACTTTAAAACACAAAATTTACCAAAAGTTACTTAAGCATAAAATGTAGGTCAAAGACTCTTAATTACCCTAGATTTGGATAGAATCTATCAAGTGATTTATTTGATGCAACACCATTGTGATGGCATGTTAAGTTGTTTATAAATAGACCTAAACCAATTTTTAATAAAGGGCTACGCCAAGCGCAGCATGATACGACCGCAGCATGTCGTCCACTGAAATCTGAAAAAGTGTAATTTAAAGCGAGTATGGACAAACAAAAGAGCTTGACACAATAATTAGAAGGCCGCAATAAGGAGATTGACCCAGAAATTAGCTGGACACAAACTAGGGAAAATAAAAATTAGCCCTTATGACTCCTTATGATTCCTCTTTGACCCTTTATAGCGCAGAAACGGTAAGAGCTACGCCCAATCCATTGACATACTGCTGAAAGCTTATATCAAGAGGAATCCAAAGAAAAAAGACCATCAAAATGCGATGAAAAATAAAAATTTTAGGTAATCTGCAAATTTGCAGTTTTGGCCCCTGTGACCCCTCATAGCTCGGAAACAGTAAGAGCTACGCCAAATCCGTTGACATACTACTGAAAGCTTACATCAAGAGGAATCCAAAGAAAAAAATCCAATCGAAATCCGATGCAAAATAAAAATTTAAGGTTATCTGTAAATTTATGATTTTGGCCCCCTTTGGCCCCTCATAGCTGGGTAAGGAAACAAGTTACCAAAAATCTAATAGTAGAGCGCTATGTAAATTTTTCATAAGGAATCCTTTGAAAAAAAATTGCATCAAAATCGGACTAAAAATAAAAAAATTAAATTTTTGAAATTCGCCCCTTTTGGGCCCCATTTATCTCGTGAACGGTACATGCCACGTGAAATCCGTTGGCATACTCCAGATTGGAAATTTTCTAAGGAGTTTACTGAAAGAAACCCCATCAAAATCCAACAAATAATAAAGATTCTACAGTCAAATATGTGAAAACACCTAATTTAACCCCTTTTGGCCCCTTTTTTTAAAACGGGTGGGGCCACAATGACCAAAACTTACCCAAGCATTCCTTTTGTGCCAAGGAACATTGTGTAAAAATTTCACAAGGATTGATCATCTGGAACTTAAGTTATTGGCCAAAAACAAAAGTGTCTACAGACGACGACGACAACGACAACGACGACAACGACAACGGCGACAACGACGACGACAGCACCATACCATTATACGACCACAAAAATTTTTGCGGTCGTATAACAAAAGTCAATCAAGGGTAAAATATAGGTCAAAGCCACTTAATTCTTGATGATTTAGGTAGTAATCATCAAGGTGATTAATTTGATGAGACATCCTTGTGATATTATGGGTAGTTGATGAGAAAAGGACCTAAATGCAAAATTTAACAAGTCATTCAACCATAAAATGTAGGTCATAAATCCCTAATTGTTTGTGAATCTGGTAGTACTATTCAAGGTGCATGTACTGATGTAATATTATTAAAATATTACAATAGGTTACCAAAATATGGACCTAAACGCAAAACTTAACATTGAGATGTACAGACGGACGTACGTCCGGACGGATGAGGATAAATCTATATGCCCCTTCCACTACGTGGCGGGGCATAAAAACATTAATTTAAAAAATATATGATACACATTTAAAGTTATCCCCTGATATAGTCATTCCTATATATGTCTATCATTTCTATTCAAAATCCTTGAATTTACAAATTCAATTTTAGCACTTTAATGTGAACCCCTAAACTTTATTTTATATTTAGAAAAATAAAACAATTATATTTAAAAACAGAAAATTTGACAAATTCTATAATATGAAAATAATAACATACAGACATCTCAACACAAAATAAATAATGGTGTTTCATGAACAACTCAAGTTCAATACATTCTTTCAATTACCGAAACTTAATAAAGGGCTACGCCGAGCGCAGCATGATACGACCGCAGCATGTCGTCCACTGAAATTTGAAAAAGTGTAATTTAAAGTGAGTATGGACATAGGAAAGAGCTTGACACAATAATTAGATGGACGCAATAAGGAGATTGACCAAGTAATTAGCTGGACACAAACTAGGGAAAATAAAAATTAGCCCTTATGACTCATTATGATTCCTCTTTGACCCTCTATAGCTCAGAAACGGTAAGACCTACGCCCAATCCATTGACATGGTGCTGAAAGCTTATATCAAGTGGAACCAAAAGAAAAACATCCCATCGAAATGCGATGAAAAATAAAAATTTAAGGTAATCTGTAAATTTACGATTTTGGCCCCCTTCGGCCCCTCATAGCTCGGGAACGGCAAGAGCTACGTCAAATCCGTTGAATACTACTGAAAGCTTACATCAAGTAAAATCCAAAGAAAAAAATCCCATCGAAATCCGACGAAAAATAAATTTTTTAGGTTATCGGTAAATTTACGATTTTGGCCCCCTTTGGCCCCTCATAGCTCGGAAACGGTAAGAGCTACGCCAAATCCGCTGACATATAACTGAAAGCTTACATCAAGAGGAATCCAAAGAAAAAAATCCCATCGAAATCCGATGAAAAATAAAATTTTTTGGTTATCTGTAAATTTACGATTTTGGCCCCCTTCGGCCCCTCATAGATGGGTAAGGAAACAAGTTACCAAAAATCTAATAGTAGAGCGCTACGATAATGATTAGGAATCCTTTGGAAAAAATTGCATCAATATCGGACTAAAAATAAAAAATGAAATTTTTGAAATTCGCCCCTTTTGGGCCCCATTTATCTCGTGAACGGTACATGCCACGTGAAATCCGTTGGCATACCCCAGATTGGAAATTTTCTAAGGAGTTTACTGAAAGAAACCCCATCAAAATCCGATAAATAATAAAGATTCTACAGTCAAATATGTGAAAACAACCAATTTAACCCCTTTTGGCCCCTTTTTCTAAAACGGGCGGGGCCAGGAACATAAAATTATAGCCCGGGCTAAAGCATGTGCCAAGAAACATCATACTTAAATTTGAAAATGATCTGTTCACTGGAACCAAAGTTATGCTGGCCACAGACACAAAAATACCCAATTTTACCCCTTTTTGGCCCCTTTTTCTGAAACGGGTGGGGCCATAAACCCGAAATTAAAACCCGGGATAGCCATTATGCCAAGAAACCACATACTGAAATTTGAAGATGATCCGTCCACTAGAAACAAAGTTATGCTGGCCACAGACGCCGACGCCGACGCAGACGCCGACGACTGCGCCATAACTAAAACAACAAAGAAAAGTTTTCGATGAAAGTTATATTTATATTAGAGTCTCACTTGTACTCATTTTTTTTTCTGCTTTAACTAACTACAAAGTTAATTAATTGTAATGTATTGTATCTATTTATTTATACTTGCTTGTTTACTGAATAAATATTGTTTACACTAACTTCAACTCCAGTCAATCCCAATTCCAATGTATATTTTTAAGTACCTTTGTTCCATGTTTTAGAACCCTGATGATCAAACACTTAATAACAAGAACTAGGAGCCATAAAATTAGCTGTATTCGTAGTTTTCATACCTGGTTCCCTGTTGCATCTGCAATTTCTTTTCTAGCATCTTCTCCTCTTACAGAATCTCTACATACCATATGAACAGTGCCACCTACATAAATTATGTAAAAGTCAATTTTGTTTAAACACTGAGTAATTCCTGTAAAATTATAGGATAGAGATCATAGATTTGTATTGTTTATCAAATTTCAGAAAAGTTGTGTCCATGTAGCATTATAAATGTATTTTTACTATTAAAATGGTGGATTACTAGCCTAAAAAATTACTAGTATTCATGAAAATAAAGAAAACTAAAACAATTGCTCCTCAATGTGTATCAGTTTCATTAATTTCTATTATAATTATTTCTTTTTCAGATGTACAATATTTTTCTGGTTATTATTAACTGATTTACAATTTGAGAAAATGATAATTCTGAGACATATAGTCTATATGTAGCTGTCTCCTGGGGGGTTGAAAAATTATCTACTGGTCGTGAACCAGTTATCGCCATTTTCACACTTTGATTTTGCATTTGATCTGCTTAAAACTCTGACTAAATTTTTAAGGCATTCTATTGAAAAAAAAATTACCAAGTAATATGTTAACCAATCGTGTCCATGCACAGTAATATAGTCATTTTAACTAGAGGCTCAGAGATTGAGTCTGTATCGCTCACCTGGCAAAATGCTTCTACGCCATACATGACTAAAAAAGATGTTTTCTTACCAATGGGGTCAAATGTTTAGCTATGTTCTTCATTAGCATCCATGTTTTTTGTCTGATCCTATTGAAATGAATAATTTTTGCAAAGGACCTTCTATACATTTCAGAGATGATGATTATAAGGATGGTTTTCTCATTCCTGGCTCCAATGTTAAACTATGTTCCGCACTAGAGGCCATCTTTTATGTCAGATCCAAGTACCTTCCATACATCCTCACTGTTAAGATTGGTTGAATTTGCTTCAGTAGCGACAGGAGATAGCAAATATATGCTTTTCCCACAGGGTCACTATGTTCTGCGCTGGCGGCCATGTTTTTTCACGGATCGAAAAAATTTCGGCAAACTAAGTAAAGGACCTTCCATACATCATTTATGTAAAGTTTGATTCAATTTGCTTCAGTAGCTTCAGAGGAGATAGTCATTATAAGCTTTTCCCCATAGGGTTCCATGTTAAACTATGTTCTGTGCTGGTGGCCATGTTTTTTCATGGATCGAAAAAATTTCCGCAAACTAAGTAAAGGACCTTTCATACATCATTCCTGTAAACTCTGGTTCAAATTTGCTTCAGTAGCTTCAGAGGAGATAGTCAATATATGCTTTTCCCATAGGGTTCCATGTTAAACTATGTTCTGCGCTGGCGTCAATAATTTTTGCAAAGGACCTTCTATACATTTCAGAGATGATGATTATAAGGATGGTTATCTCATTCCTGACTCCAATGTTAAACTATGTTCTGCACTGGAGGCCATCTTTTATGTCAGATCCAAGTACATTGTACCTCCCATACATCCTTACTGTAAAGATTGGCTGAATTTGCTTCAGTAGCATCAGAGGAGATAGCAAAAATATATGCTTTTCCCATAGGGTCACATGTTAAACTATGTTCTGCGCTGGCGGCCATGTTTTTTATGGATCGGAAAAATTTCGGCAAACTAAGTAAAGGACCTTCCATACATCATTCCTGTAAAGTTTGGTTCAATTTTCTTCAGTAGCTTCAGAAGAGATAGTCAATATATGCTTTTCCCATAGGGTTCCATGTTAAACTAGCGACCATGTTTTTTCGTGGATCGAAAAAATTTCGACAAACTAAGTAAAGGACCTTCCATACATCATTCCTGTAAAGTTTGGTTCCATTTGCTTCAGTAACTTCAGAGGAGATAGCAAATATTTGCTTTTCAAATAGGGTCCCAATTTAAACTATGTTCTGCGCTGGCGGCCATGTTTTTTCATGGATCGAAAAAACTTCGGCAAACTAAGTAAAGGACCTTCCATACATCATTCCTGTGAAGTTTGATTCAATTTGCTTCAGTAGCTTCAGTGGAGATGGTCAATATATACTTTTCCCATAGGGTTCCATGTTAAACTATGTTCTGCGCTGGCGGCCATGTTTTTTCGCGGATCGGAAAAATTTCAGCAAACGAAGTAAAGGACCTTCCATACATCATTCCTATTAAGTTTGGTTCAGTTTTGTTCAGTTGTTTCAGAGGAGATAGCCAAAATGTGCATTTACCCATAGGGTCCCAAGTTAAACTATGTTAGGCCCTGGCAGCCATGTTTTTTGGCGGATCGGAAAAATTTCGGCAATCTTTGTGAAGGACCTACCAAACATCATTCCTGTAAAGTTTGTTTAAAATTGGTCCAGTGGTTTCAGAGGAGATAGTCAAAATGTGAAAGTTTACGGATGAAGACGACGACGACAACAGACGACGGACGCCAAGTGATGGCAAAAGCTCACATGGCCTTTGGCCAGGTGAGCTAAAAAGTGTTGGTTTTCTCGACAAATTTTGTGTGTACCAGTTATCTCCAACTTTCAAAATATGCATCAGCTTTTTATCAAATTGCTAAATGTACACTTAAACCCACTGAAGTACTCCAAAAAGGGATGAACTAAATGGGAATAAAGAATGAAAGGTCAGCCGATGCAATTTTCAAACTAAAGTAGCATAATTTTTATCAATGCCAAATTCGCTCTAATTTGTTCACGAAGACAAGAAAATAGAAGACCTTTAGAGCTTCAATTCATCTTTATTTGACTATTTGAAGAGAAAGCAACATAGTTAGCATTTATGTCTTGCAGAAAATATAGCTGACACCCAAAATTCTCTTTTGCGACATGACATGTAAAAAATCTATTTTTAGCTAATTATCATACATGGACCCCCCCCCCACATAGCAATATCAATTTTAAAGCGACTCCCAGGGGAATTTATCTCATATTTCTCTGTTTTTAAAGTTGAAAACAAATTTCTTCAAGGAATGTATAACAAGGATATTGGTGTCACTTCTGTACGTAACCATGTAACAAAAGTCACGAGCGATCTCGAAGCACATGAAAATTGGCGATAACTGGTACTCGACCTGTAGACATCTTGTACAGCAAGCAATGAAAATTTGCAGATGTGAAAGAAATATTTACAAAAATCTAGAATATTACAATGTTTTTTCAATCCACTCCAGTTTTAACTGCGTCTAATGTCAGCCATTGTGCATATTTATTTCGTAGACAACTAGAGGCTCAGAGACTGAGCCTGTATCGCTCACCTGAGAAAATGCTTCTTTGCCATGCATGACAAAAAATGATCATATTTTTTACCAATGGGGTAGGGTGTTTAGGTATGCTCTCAATTAGCACCCCTGTGTTTTGTCTGATCCTATTGAAATGAGTAATTTTTGCAAAAGACCTTCTATACATTGAGTATAATTTGCTTTAATTGTTTTGAGAGAAGATGATGAAAAGGACGGTTTCTCATACTGGGCTCCAATGTAAAACTATATACTGCATTTGAAGCAATGTTTTTGTCGGATTGAAATGAAATGTGCAATTTTTGTAAAGTACCTTCAATCATCATTCCTGTAAAGTTAGGTTGAATTTGCTTCAATGGTTTCAGAAGAGTAGATGAAAATGTGATTTTCCCGTAGGGTCCAATGATAAGCTATGTTCCCCGCTGGCAGCCATGTTTTCTAACGGATTGTAACGAAATGAGCAATCTTTCTTAAGGACCTTCTATTCATTCTTCCTGTAAAGTTTGGTTGAATTTGCTACTGCAGTTTCAAAGGAAAAGATGAAAATGTGATTTTTCCCACAGGGTCCAATGTTAAACCTAAGTTTCACACTGGCAGCCATGTTTTTTATTGGATCAGAACGAAATGAGCAATCGTTGTAAAGGACCTTCCAATCATCATTCCTGTAAAGTTTGGTTGAATTTACTTTTGGGTCAGGTGAGCTAAAAATGGATATTTTACCAGTACAGGCTAATTTACCTTGGTACTGTTTGAGAGTAAGGGAGTAAACACATACTAAGGTTTAGAAAATGTCATTATTCAATCAGCTACCAATCAAATCTTTCAAATGAATATCCTCATTGACTGTGTTATACTTGTTGTATGCGGACCAGGACATGCTTACCCTTTTGCAGGAATAGGTGTCATTCTCCATTTTTGATGATGTAAGTTCACACTATAAGTGGCTTAGTTCTGAATAATGTGTTGTTGTTTTTTCAGTGTTTTGTGGCTGCCTGATGTCTTTTATTTTCTGTGGGTATTTTTGGTTTTTTTTTCAGTTCAATTCAACTCAAATAATTTTATAGACAATAGGCTAGGCCTATTTAAATCCTCTCCCACAATAAGATGGTGCAAAAAAATCTAATGAACACATATGATACATCATACACAATCAAAAGTATAAAAATAGTAATGGTGTATAACATGAAACCCCACCATGTTTCACAAAATTTCAAAGTTAAAAGGGGCATAACTCCAGAACTAAGTGTATCACTGACGCAAAATTATACTTGGTCTGTGTTTTATGGCAAACAATTTACATACCAAGTTTGAAGACAGTATGTTATTTCATTCACAAGTTATGAGTACAAAACCTAAAACTTGCAAAATTTCAAAGTTTCAAGGGGCATAACTCCAGAACCCCTTAGACCTCTGAACCCAAAATCAAACTTGACCTGAGTTTTGTGGTAAACAACTATCATACCAAGTTTGAAGACCTTGTGATATTTCGTTCACATGTTATCAGTAGGAAACCCTATAATTCACAAAATTTTAAAGTTTCAATGCACATAATTCCAGAACCCCTTTGACTTCTGAACCCAAAATCCAACTTGACCTTAGTTTTGTGGTCAAGAAGTTGCATTCCAAGTTTGAAGACCTTATGTTCTTTTGTTCACAAGTTATCAGTCGGAAACCTTCTGGGTACGGACGGACAGACACACACCTGAGGGTATCACATAACACCTTGCCACTTCATGTGGCAGGGTATAAAATGCAGTTTGTTTCATTATTTAACATGTTTTTGTATTAGCCATGGCTCTAGACATTGATTTTTGTAATAACCAGATCCTTTGTTTGTTTGGTATTGTTGTTTCAGAAGACTGCATGTTCACAGTAAGTCTGGTTATATTGAAACTATTTACCTCTTTTTGCTATGGCCAGAGCAGTACATTTTCCTATACCACTATTTGCACCAGTTATCATAAAGCTCTTTCCTGTTACATCTACATCTAAATCACTTGGCTTAAATAATCTGCTGGCACTTAAATAACCATTCCTAAATTAGTAAATAACTTAAAGAGTGGTGGTAAAATATCATCTTAGCTACAGCCAGATACAGAAAATAAGTAGTATTAAACAAATGATAAAAATTTTTGAAACAAGTGACCATGTTTATTGCTGCGGTCAAGGAAGTGCTGTGGCAAAACTTTTATTTCAATGAAGTCAAGATTAACACCCCAAGCTTACACAATGTGTTAGATTCATTGATGTGAAATGTCTACATTGTAGATACATCAGACGTGAAAACCTGACAAATGTATACAATGTTGTCTTTGCATGACCGTGAGTCAATGAAAGGTAGAGAGCTTGGGGTGTAAATCTTAATCATGGTAAATTGAAAGTTTTGCCACTTCCTTGACCGCAGCAATAAAAGGTTTAAAACTGTGTTTTCCTACTTCGCACATGGTATCAAACACTCATGTTGCATGGAAGCTGGTCTACCATTAGAGATGCATACCAGTACATATGTAAGAATAGATGATCCTACCATGTGCAAATATCAATATTTGTCCTTTACATCAAGGATTTATAACATGTCCTTGTTTACATATGAGCCCATGAGCCCCTAAAAAGTATTTGTTATTCAAACTGTTTTTTTTACATGTTATAAATATATTGAATATAGGATGCTAAATTAGAAATTGTGATATATATTTCAAATAATATTCTTACCTTGTATATTCTTTCATTCCCTTTATGAACCATACCGTATTTCTAAAAATTGACATTTTGGTATCAAAAATTAAATATGTGTATCTTAAAACTTTATGTGGGTCTGTCCAGATAAGCCTTTTCTACCTGTATATATAAAAAAGGTAAACAATTAATTAATTTAATTACAGATATGCTAAAGAATAAATGTCATAATCAACAGATCACCTCAAGGCAGCTCAAGTCAATTAGTGAACACTTATCAAAAGTGTTAATTGTATCAGACCCTTTTTTGCCTGTGCAAATAATAATAATAAATTTATTTTATTGATGTGTCACATATTGATCGACAAACATACATAAATAATGGAAAACACACTAAATTCCAAATTTCACAAAATTAAAATTTTTCAGGTATTTTTCTCAAGATTTATTATATATTTACAATAAAAAATATTTGTATCAAACTTCTTGATGAAAAGGCTCATTACACTGGAAACTTTTAATGATTTTGTCCCTTCATTTTGTGATGATAATTATTCTTATTAGATATTAAGCAAATCCAATTTATGGTGTCACAAATTTTTAATTTTCATTTTAATCTAATATTTTTGGTTGGCAAAGCAAGAGAATACCAATTAGCAATAGTAATGGGATAGATTTGTTTAATCTTCGATGCCATTTTTAAGAAGAATGATTTGAATCTCTTAAAAGCATATTTAACATTTAGAGATTCATATATTTTCTTCCAATATACTTTTTAATTTTTAAATCCTGTAAAAGTGTCAACATTCCATAATAAAGATCAAAAGGAATCACATACATAATAACAATTTCTTACTTGTTAATTGAAATTTTGTGACGCTAATCTGTGACTACAATTTCTTGAAAACGAAGGTGAGTATTTCAATTTCAAATATTTTATTGAATATAAATAAATTCAATGGGGTCGGATAACAGGCATGGCCTATATATATCCTCTCCCTACAAGATGGAACATACAACAATATATACACATAATAGATAGGAGATACATTTGACACAAAAATATTTTTCAGATATTTGCATGTCTAATAACAGTAAACAAATATACAAGATGAAACATGATTTCTTAGAATTTATGTATCTATATATATCTAGAAGTATACTTTGCATATTTAATGGAGAAAAAAATGGTTTGTAGCCCATCAATGATATAATAATTGAACTATTTTTTTTAAATATAATTTTAATGATTATTTTATTTTTGTCATATAAATAAGGTAGAGTATAAATCCAAAATGGGATGAAAGATAAATAAAAATAGAGAATAAACAGAAAAAAAGATACACAAACAAACAAAACAAAAAGGAATGACATTTGAAACTTGCTGTTAGGGAGCATGACATCAAACACTTTGATAAATAATAATGTAAGTATATTATTCATAAATATATGCATCTGGGACTAATATAACAGGGATTTGAAACATTTACATTTCTTACAAATTCGGTGTCGCGGCAGATTTACCTGTACATCGTCGTATTTTTCAGCATTTCTCTGTTGAAACATAGGACATTTTCAGTACACTTTACATCTACATTTTTCTACCGATTTTAATACAAAATACATCATTTTATAGAAAAAAGATTGCTGCAAATCATAGTATAACTTTTGTCAAATAAATTTATTCCAAAGAACACAAATTTTGCTCTAAAACTTGGATAATTTTGTTTTTTTATAAATATACCGCGAAATTTTACACTTCATGACGTTTTTTTCAGTACACTTTCTATTTTCCCCAAAATATTTAATGCTACAAAATTTATATGATTGAAAAGATGAAACTTCGACGCGAATCATGGTATATTTATCCCCGCACTTTTCTGAAGAAAATGCGGGGATATTGGTTTGGTCCCTTCCGTCCGTCCGTCCGTCTGTCCATCTGTCCGTTAGATGGACCTTGTCAGTGGAACTCCTCGCTCACTTTTGGATTTAGTGTTCTAATTTTGTAATAGAATTGTTGTATATATGCTGCAGATGCGCAATAAGCTTTCTGATTTTTGATATTGGTCTTGGTGCAAACAAGAGGCCCCAAGATGTCTGTTTTATATATGTGAGCTTGTCAGTAAAACTCCTCCTACATATTTGGATTTAGTGTTATAATTTTGTTATAGAATTGTTGCATATATGTTGCAGATGCGCAATAAGCTTTCAGATTTTTGATATTGGTCTTGGTGCAAACAAGAGGCCCAAGATGTCTATTTTATATATGTGAGCTTTTCAGTGGAACTCCTTCATTTTTGGGTTTAGTGTTTTAATTTTGTGATAGAATTGTTGCATATAGTCTGCAGATGTGCAATAAAGTTTCAGAATTCCGACTTTGGTAAATTTCCTGAAAGTCTCAAAGACCACTTATTTCTTGGAATTCTACCTAGCAACCATACATGTAGTAATTTGTTCAATTAGGACTAACATTTTCACCAACTGAATTTTCAAAAATATTTGATTCCAAGTTTGGTAAATTTCCTGAAAGTCTCAAAGACCACTTATTTTTTGGAATTCTACCTAGCAACCATACTGTTAGGATTTGTTTCTATTTGGGCAAACATTTTCACCAATTGGTTTTCAAAAATGTTTGATTCCAATTTTGGTAAATTTCCTGAAAGTGTCAAAGACCACTTATTTTTGGGAATTTTACCTAGCAACCATATTGTTAGGATTTGTTTATATTAGGGCAATCATTTTCACCAATTGGATCTACAAAATAATTGATTCCAAATTTGGTAAATTTCCTGAAAGTGTCTAAACCACTTATTTTTTGGAACTCTACCTAGCAACAATAGTGTTAGGATTTGTTTCGATTAGGGCAGTCATTTTCACCAATTGGATTTTCAAAATAATTGATTCCAAATTTGGTAAATTTCATGAAATTTCTTAGTAAAAGTAGTGACTATCAACAATTTGATTTTAAAAATGTTGATGAAAATTACCCCAAGGGTCAATAACGACTGTTTTCTGTGTCAAACAGGTGAGTGCGGGGATGGCCATCTTTTCTGATGGCACCACTTCTAGTTTTCTTTAAATTTAGTTGAAAATTAAGTTGTAAAATACACAGGGAAAAGTTTAGTGTTTGAACTCAAAAATTTATTTCTAAAAATTGCATGAGCGTGGTCACATCAGTCAAAATTTATCGGCACTGTTAAAACTCTTTCCTGCATAAATTATATATGACCATAAAGCCAATACAAAGAGCTTTATACTGATAAAATTTCGTAATGGTAGGATGGAATTTGACAGGTAAACTAACGAGTTAAAGTCAGCCAATTTTCTTGATTTTCATTGTTCTCACGCTCATTAATCATCGATAACTGTCATTTGTTTATTGGACGGTTTCTCGATAATTTTATGACCTCTATACACAAGAAAACAACCCCTGGTGCATGTATTACACATTTTTAATTAGGATTTCATTGTTGTGTGAATGAAAATTTAATGTTGTAAATATACGATAAATCAGCTTTTCGGCAATTTTTTTAGAATAATTTTATGTTGAGTAAATCAAAAGTTACAGCGGAAAATCGTAGCCTGGACACCGCTTTTTATTCGATCAAACTGGTTTGTTAAATAGTTTCATATCCCTGTTATATTAGTCCCAGTATGCATGCAGCAACACTATGTTAATTAAACCATTTAGTAGTATCAATATAAGCCAAGACTGCCATGGTAATTTCTGTATTATCATCAGATGATATATCACTGTTGTTTCCAAGAAGAGTATTTAAGTCCAGTATATTCCCAAATGTTTCAAGTTCCAAAGAGAGCTGAACACGCTGTTGAATATATTTAGGACAGACCCAGAAGTAATGAAAATTATCCTCAATACCCCTACCATACTCACATTGGGAGCTCTCAGACAGGTGTGAAAGAAATAAATGGTGCTTTAGGTTGCTAACTTCATTTCGAAGTTGGCAGTAAATAATATTTAGTCATCGAGGGACCATGGCCAAATGATTTTGTGGTATTTCCAGATCTTGATTAAGTTTATTTTTAAATAAAGAAATTGACGTAAGATTTTGAGTATCTACATCCAACTGATTCCATGCATCTAAGGCACTTGGAAAAAACTTTTTTATAAGACTGTGTGCATGCGTATGGTATTTTAAAATAATAGGTGTTTCTAAGCGGAAAGTTATCATTATTATTAATATGGACCGAGAATATCGAACCAGATGCCCGGACGCCCAGAAACCATTCATCAAATTATAAGCCGAGTTCGACTTCGTCGCAACTCGGCTAAAAATAAGAAGGAGGGTCACCGTGTAGGGCCTTATAAACAAGAATCTGCTTTTGATTATTGCATCTACTTCCATGAGTCCCAGCCTACATGTAATTCTTTATACAGTTTTGATCTGGAGGTTCCCCTTCTCATTCCTGTTATTATTCGGACACTTTTTTGGGGGAATTTAAGGGAACATAAAATTGATACAGCTAAAGACTTTTTAAAATTATATATATTGTAGATCTTGAAATGTCAATAATATTTGAATGATTAAAACTGATTTATTGCCAATGTTGAATACTTTTTACGCATGTCAGAAAACTCTATTTAGCTCATATTATCTTGGATGCTAAAACTGAAGTGGAAGTTATTGTGTTGATACATGATATTAAATTTTCTCCAATTCTTAGCGTGTTAACCCAGTTGGTTAAATATACATATTATTTTTAATCCACACGTGGTTAAATTTCTGCGTGATGTTTCCCGCAACATTTCATTTCATTCATAGAGTCTATTGTGACGTCACCATTACTAGGCTTTCAGATAGCGCGGCAAACGTTGCCACACGTGCTGAACTATTGAATAGGCTTATTCGCCGTGACATCACATCATCGAATTTTTTACCTGTGGACCCTTTTGGTTGGCAAGAAATCGTCATCATTAATTAAGGTCATAGAAATGTCATTTTCAATTAACTGGTATGAAATTGTTTTTAAGATAATTTGACTATTTCTTTTGATCTGAATTGTAGACATTTTACAGTTTAACAGGATATAAAAATTTTCGATATTTGATTATTTTCATTTGATTTTATTCACATATTCGTATAGCATTCAAATATTTCACAGTCTCCAAATATTTGAAATACACATTCCAAATTATTCAGAGGAAATTCGGAAAAAGTAAATCGGTGGATAAATATGAAAATCTCGTGGTTTATTAGGCATTTTACAGATCCAAATCGGACTAGTATGAAAAAAGTTCTTTAAAAAATAGTTCTATCCCATTACTACACAATGCAATTTATTGTTGAAATACAATTTTGCCAACCAAAAAAAAATTGATTTTGTGACGTCACTGATTAGATTCGCGAACAAGCCTATATGTAGGGATGAGTATCGTCAATAAAATATTGTATCGTGATTTATCATCTTTCCCCATGGTTATATCAGCCTGCAGAGCCTTTCCGCGAAAGCCATATTCGGTTGACCCAGAAATATCAGATGTTGACCTGGATATATCAAGCGATTCTCCAAAAGTTTCAAAGGAAATAACTTTTATTCAAGATTTCACACGAAATTAAACGGATACAAATAAACATCTATTGCATTTGCTCTTTCCGATTATGCATTTTAACCAGAATTGTGATTACACAAAAAGATAAACTAGAAGTCAGAAAAATTGTAGAAACTAGGTCGTTGATATATCCTGCAGAGCTTTGAAGTTTTCACATTATGACGTCATAAAAGCTCCAAGGAACGAAAGAATATCGTAACAACCAAAGGGTGCTACAACATTCAAAATCGACATTATTTGGAGTAGTTCGTTCAAAATATTCATCCAGTTGCAAAACCTTTGCCCCTAAAAAAACAAAAAACCTACAAAACACGTTTTTGAAGCTGAAAAAATGCTGAAAAGGCGAGAATGACATGTTTGTCGAATTTCATACGCAACTTTGGGAGAATTTGAAACCTTGGTTCAATAAATACTAATCCAAAAAGCAAAATAAAGGATGATAAACAAGTTATCAGGCTCTCGACAACTGATGTATTGTAAAATATCATCCCGCTCGCCAGAATATGAAGCTTGGGACTTGTTCGCTACGCTCACTTGCCCCTGTGCTTCATATTCTGGCTCACAGCTTGATATTTTACGATGCATTGCTGTCAAGAGCCCAATAACATATACATATCGATACAGCACAGGCGTATCGCGATACATATTGATACATATCGTCTTTGATAACATTTTCAAATCTTCTTCTTTTAACCATTAATGTGATAAAATAGCAAAATATTCTTAAGTAAGACAAGAGTGTTCACTTCCATGTTGCTAAATATGTTTGTTTGTAACTTCATTTAACTTTTCCATACCAAAATAACAGGGACTATAAATTACAGGGACAAGACACTTCTAGGTACGTCTATGTAAATTGTCATATTGAACTCGGACGGTCCTGAATTAATTCGTATCAGTATCTGGACCGGTAATTATTGCCGCCATCATGATAGCGTGGGTTCAATTTCAAATTAAGATTTCGGTGATTTTTGGAATATAAAAACAGCTATAAAGTAAACCATAGTTCCTAAAACATAGCACTTAAACTAAGAGTTGCAAATAATTCGATTTTGAGCGTGTAAAGGGCCATGTACTGGTATAATAGTTTCAAAGCTGAGGTGTTCTTCATAGCAGGATCGATTTGTTGCAAAGCCTGTTCTACATGCATTGCTTGTACCTGTCATCACTTAATTTTTCCTGATCTTAAAGCATTAATTTAACATATTTTCTAAACATCAATGACCCTACTGTGTACCTGTTGCATTTTTTATGGGATTGTTAATATTTTAGGCATCTTTTTTAGGGCTTGAAGTTTGTGTTTACATGTATTTCAAATATGTTGACAACATTCATGCCATATGCATCACCTGTGCATTACATCACTCATTTTTATTGGTCCTATAGCATCTATTTAACATTTTTTCTTTAAATTAATGTCCCTACTGTGTAATTGTTGCCTTTTTACAATAAGATTTGTAATTTTATAGGCATTTTTCAGGGCTTGAAGTAAGTGTTTATTTCAAGTGTGTTGACATACGTCCGTGCCACATGCATCATCTGTACCTTGCATCACTCATTTTTTGTTGGTCCTATACCCTCCATTTAACATTTTTTGCTAAATTCAATGTCCTTACTATGTACCTGTTGCATTTTAGTAAGTTTAGTGGTAATTTTTAGGCATTTGTTTAGAGCTTGAAGACCGATGGCAATATTTTCATTGATGATGGGTTGAAGTCTGTTACGGAAGTTCGTTAAAAGACAAAAATGGCTTGTGTTTTGATACAATATTTCTCATACCTGCCAACTTTTGAAAATCTCCATGGGGGTTTTTATGCGCGACCTTCCTTTTCAGTCGTGTGAGATTTCGCGGCGTTTTGCGCGAAGACTTTTTTGTCTTATACTTGATGCTCTTTTTTTTATCAAATACAAACATCTAGGTGTTATAGAAGACTTTACTTTTTATTGAGGAAGGCAAGACATTCCTATTTTATTGTGTTTTGGGCATTTCTGCTGGTTCTTAAATATTTTACATCAAATAAGACAGTTGTGAACTGTTTTTGGACTATGTTCTGTTAAATTTTAACTTAGTTTTAACTGCTAAAGGGAAACAAAAAGCAGTGCTTGCTGTTAATCATTATGTTGTAGGTATTTGAATTTACAGTGGACTGTTTTCAGGAAAATTTCAGATTGTAAGCTTGTTAATGCAACCACTCTCTCTCTTCTTTGTTATTTGACTGATGTACATTTACTGCATTTCTCCTTTTGTTCCAATCTTCTATAAATAAAGCAAGCATTAGATAGTTTTTAAATATTTTTTGCCTTTTCTGATTCAGTCAAAAGTGTGGTGTTCTGGGAGTTTAAGTGACCTTTCGTGCATTACAGTACCAAAATGTTTGTTAATGTCGTTAATGCTACTGTCAGTTCAACAATTCAAACTCTGCAGAACGGGGAACTTGTAACGACATAAACACTTGCACAGCCATCCACGGAACTGTCAAGTGTGGTGCTTGCAGCTCGTTGTATCAGGGATTGTGAACCCTGATTCATTACTCAAGAACTGTTCACTATGATTGCCGGTGGTCCATCCATTTACATAACTTTATTTACGTCGCCGAAGCCTTAAAAATCAACAAAAATCAACCAAACTCGTCATATTTACGATTGTTTACAACGCCGGCTCCAATCAGCTGTTTTTCACGCCAATATTGCGTGATTGATGTAAAACTGATTCTGATTGGCTAATATCGAGAATCTGGTTAACTCCCTTTCAAGAATTTGGATTATCTCCCTTTCAACGGTCAAATCGTGTAAACAAACATTTTTACGTGTGAATTTCTTCAAAATCGTGTTTTATACCAAATTTTTGTTTCACGATCGTGACATCGTGACAGAAGGTTAAAATCGTGTAGATCACGCCAAAATCGTGAAAGTTGGCAGGTATGATTTCTGAGTTTTCATTTCTTCTTCATTTGTTTAATTTTATAAATGACGTGCGAAAATTTAAAACAATTTAACCATGCTTTCGGTTTAATTCAACTTATCAAAATAAGAAACTACACAACTTTTTATTTACTACTAGCTCCGTACGTATATCCAGGTTAATTTAGTTTTTATCGAAGTGACATATTCCTGTAATGTATAGTCCCTGAAAATAAGAACATTTTAAGAATTAAGGTGGTACTGATTCTGAAATTTTAGTAGAAATCAGAAAATGATACATATCGATACACTGGATTCTGTACCGATATACCTAGTGTGTTGAAAAATATAAGCGAGTTCGGAGTTTCAAACTGCGCAGACGCGCGCTCTCCATTGCGGAGGTAAATTTGTCTAGGTCAAATGTTACGGAAGCAAAATATTGCGTTGTCTGCATATGGAAACGATGGTACAGAAANTGACAAAAAGTATTGATGTACTTCACAATACGTTAACTTAACGGTGTTTCGTTTGTTTTGTCAATTTCTGTTCGTTTGGTCCAATTTCCTAGGATTTCGTTGGATTTCGTTTCGTTTCGTTTCGTTTTGGAAAAATTTCATTTCGTTTCGATTGATTTCGTTTCGTTTTGTTTGATTTCGTTTCGTTTCGTTTGATTTCGTTTCGTTCCGTTTCGTTTCGTTTCGTTTTTATTTCGTTTCGCACTTTACAGGTACCCCAATAAAATACCGACAATACTAGTATTGTAAGTTTTACAATACTGGTAATACCAGTATTGTGAACAAGACAATACTGGTACAACTAGTATTGTGAAAATGTACAATACTGGTATTACCGGTATTGTGCCCAATACAATACTGGTATAACTAGTATTGTATAAAGCACAATACTGGAATAACTAGTATTGTTTACAATACAATACTGGTACAGCTAATATTGTAAAAAATTACAATACTGGTATTTCCAGTATTGTAAAAAATACAATACTGGTAAAACTAGTATTGTAAAAAACACAATACTGGTACATCTAGTATTGTAAGCAACACAATACTGGTACAATTAGTATTGTATTTTTCACAATACTGGTACATCTAGTATTGCAAACAATACAATACTAGTAATTCCAGTATTGTTGCATACAATACTGGTATAAAATTTTCTACCAGTATTGTACAATACTGGTAGTACTAGTATTGTGTTCATATTCTTCACTTTATCCAGGAAATTAACCGATGCATCTACTTTTTAAAATAACATTATATTTAAATAATTAATATTACAACCGTTTGGAGTTGAGATTAATTGTCACGTGATCAAATCAAATCTCTACTGACCGTAATTATATCTGCTTCAACAATATCGGAAACAACGTTCGAAAAAATTCTATAAAAATCTAATAAAAATATACAACTAAGATTCATTGGAGTATTATTCTTTTTTTTTCTAACTTCCCCTACGAAGAACACTGCTCAGGAACCAGTTGAGAAACCAGTTTGTTGATGCCGGTACAAGTCAAGTCAAGTCAAGTCAAGTAAATTTTATTTAAAGTCGGTACACATATTTAACAATAAACATAAGCTCGAAGAGCTTTTTAAACCGACATACAAATTACAAGAGCTCGAAGAGCTTTTTAAACCGACATACAAATTACACATACATAATATATACATATATACACACAAACAGACATGGACATACATTACAAACATATAAGCATTCAAGCATAGTTAAAATGTTTCTGGCAGCAGATATGAGTTTTAAGCACTATGACAAAACAAATGCAAGCACTAATATAAAAAGCAAGTACTAAAATATAAGCTAAAGCAAGTTCATA
>MJUU01022477.1:37935-64692 GCA_002080025.1 Modiolus philippinarum | reverse complement strand
CCCCCCCCAAAAAAATAAGTTAAATATGAAAAAGAGAGGAAATTGGGTAAATGTCAAGGAGACAACATCCCATCTCCAGGAAGTTGATTTTATGTGAAAAAAAATATTTTGGCAGCAAAATTGATGAATCAGAATATTCTGAAGGAGGCTTTCTGTCCAAAAAATGAGGTCAATTTTGAAAAAAAAATATTTTGTTGATACGAGTCAATTTTTTATTTTTGTGTGAAAAAATTCTGCAGAGAATAAAACAAAAACATACCCCCCTTTTTCAAGTTAAATGGTTGGCCCCTAAATATACAAGTACAATCATCCTACAGGCAAACAATTCCAATTTGATATGCTTCTGCAGTTATTTCTCTTCAAGTCTATCTTTTCTGTTTCTATGTCTGTCTATCTTAGCTAAATGTTTTTTTTAATTAATAAAATCCAAGCATGGCACTTTTGTAAAATTTACATTGCTTTGCAAAAACACAGGTGTACACTTCACAGTAAATCACTTTCATTAAATATCAAATACATTATTAATAGAATGTTATCTAGTTTTTACATTTTAGTCTGGGCTCTTCTGTTGAATCATTACACTTATTGGTTATAACTTGCATGAGCTTA
Organism: Modiolus philippinarum; assembly: GCA_002080025.1. NCBI lineage: Eukaryota > Metazoa > Mollusca > Bivalvia > Mytilida > Modiolidae > Modiolus > Modiolus philippinarum. Next base: position 64,083 of record MJUU01022477.1, on the reverse strand, counting down.
CATTTATATGTTTCCAAAGTTCTGGAGTCTTATTATTTCACACTCTACCTACCTTAAAATATAACATTACTTAACTTCTCATGCACTGTTACAGTTCCAGGGAGGATTCCAGGAATAGTAAACTCTTTCAGGATTTTTCTTTAATTTCAGAAGAAGTATTGACAAAAATGGTCATTTTTTGAAAGGTGGATATGCAGGTGCAGCTGTCACATGGCAAATAATAGTGGGTCATGATGGGGTATAAGCGGGAAGTGTGATTGGCCTTTTTTAAGTAAGCGCGAAATGGGTTTGTAGCAAAAAAGAGCACATGAAAACGGGAAAGGATCTCCAGCGTGAAGCAGGAACCACTAAAAAAAAAAAACAGCCAGCTGTCACGGAAACGGGAAAAGGTGGCCTCTTTCAGAATCTTTGTAAAATATTTTCCCGCTCAGGAAACAGGAAAAACAAGAAAAATTGACAGGATTTCGGAAAAAAGGACCCGTCATTGAGGCCCTACAATACCATCAGAAGCGGATCCTAGACAAAAATCGTGACATTAACTCAAAATTGATTTTTTCCAGTTATAGACAGCACACACCCCTCACACCTCCTTCAAAGGGAGTCTCGGTTTGGGCCATTTTCTATAAATCCTGTCAATTTTTCTCAACCTTCCAATTTAGGGAAATTTAGCAATGAATTTTAAAGAGGCTGATTTTTTCTGCTTCTCGTTGGGAACCTTTCCAGTTTTCTCGTGCAGTTTTTTTTTTTACCACGATTCCCTTCCCCGCTTAACTTGCAGCTAAAAAGGCCAATCCCCTTCCCTCTAATACCCCATTTACACACATGCTGGTTGTTTTTTCTGCACAAACAAAGTGTGGGTTTTAGTGCCCATCTATGTAATCAGAAAGAATCATCTTCCCTTCAAAGTTTGTAATACCCCCACAAAAAAAATCAAATCTACAGTCTACACTACGGACGTGTACTACGGACGTGTCTTGTGTTGAGCACATCTTCCCTGTAACAACTGTTGCTACTTCCAGTTTCTTTGTTTTGTGAAGGCTTACTGATTATGTTCTTGTCTTTTTTGTCATGCTGTCTCTGTTTTGCTGTGTTTCTAATTTTGGACTCTGAAATTTCTCCCTGCATTGCATTAACCTTTGGTATTTGTTTGCTGTTATCTTTCAACTGAGATATACTTTTTTTCCAGGGACTATATATATAATATTTTAATATTTAATATCTTAATATCCTTGTGTGTTCATTGTGTATATAATTTGTTTTGTCATTCATAATCAATCATAATCAGTAAGAGAGAAGTTTGAGAGATATGTGTGTGAGTGAAGAGTGCTTAATTATATGCTCTATATGAGCCTTTGATTGAATTTAAACTCACTTACTTACTAGACCCTATTTTTATGAAAATATCAGCCCCCTTAGAGGGAGGTACCAATTTTTTTTGTGGGCGTAACTTCTTCGCTCGCTTTTAAGGTAGCACTTCCTCATACTGTACAGCTCACACGGATGAACTCAAAGTCCTTGTTTTTGGGTGGATTTTCGCGACGTGTGTTAAGTACTTAATAGTTTATCACTTTATCAATAAGACTTTAATTACTATAGACAGCCTCAGCCGTTATTCCTATACACTGTACATCTGTTAAATGTTAAACTTCCATATCATGTTTTTCTCTATACTTTCCCACGGTCATTACAGTGCAACTACATTCATTGTATCATGTGTATATCATATTAGTTTTTAGTAAACCATGTAACCATCTAGACGTTCTCTATATTGAGCTTAAATATACCACAACGTGGACTGATTAGCTGATTCCGTGTAGCAGGGTGGACGATCGCAGATGTCCACCTTAAATTACGTGAACCAACGTGGACAAATTTTTGAAAACGGAATCATCGTGGAACCATCGCGGCCACACAGAGAAATCATATGATTGATTTTGTCGCAAACATGAAAAGCGAGGAATATTTACATCTTTCTACAATCATATCCTGGGACTATAATTATTTCATTATTTGTCCCAATCCTATCGTAGTTCACGAACGTAATCCAAATGCATGTAAATAAATAATTAAACATTCAGCATTCCTAGATGTGTATTTGTTATTAAAAGCATGCTTCAATTGTTGATTGGGCGTCTCTACCTAATGTGTATTCATATCACCTGAGATATTGATTTTTTTCATTGGTCGGTTTTTAGTTCTATTTTTAGAAAATTACCTATGCGTATCTATTATGTATATAATCTAATGGCTTCTGAAAGCACTCCTACTTTATGTGCTATTTCCAGGCTTTATTTCAAATTTTAAGCTATTTATGATAAAGATTTGATAGAAAACGATTTTTTGACAGAATATTTTGCTAAAAGTTTTAAGACTTATAATGCCGAGACCTGACAAGTGACAATTACGCAACTATAAGACGCCGAGGGATTCTTGCTGTTGACATTGAACATTTTATTTTATTTTCCATCTGTGCAAATTTCGGCTTGAAAATATTTGAAAGAACATTAATTTGACAGAAAATACATGGAATTTTTCACGGCAATGAAACAACCAAAGTATTTGAGGCTTGCAATTATCGTAATTCAAAAACAACTATGACGATCCCATGGGAAAACTTGTCGCAAAGAAAATTCTATTTTAACTTCAACTTGCCAAACTTTCTGATTATAATAATTTGGGGAAAATATGATCATTTGTTGACATTAAGCTCATTCCTTTCTACTTATATTTTCAATGATTTCTAAATGTTGACCCGCGATGATTCCGCATTCAACACGATGTCATGAGGGGACCACACAGGTAAATATTTTGTCCACGTTCTCAATTCAGTTGTCCACGTTCAAGATCGCGGTGGAATTCCACGTTTGGCAAAATTTGTCCGTGATGACAACGAGGATTTTGTGTTTTCCATGTGAGCTGTACAGTATTATGCTGGCATGTTGAAAATCACATTTTTATACTGGTAGCTCATAGCTGCAGAACCGTAGCTCTATAGGTCCTTTTATATTTTTCTGATTTGGCGGACCGCAACTATCAGAAAATTAGCACAAGGACCATAAGAGCTACGGTTCCGCAGCTAGGTAGCTCATATCTTCGTGGTACGTAGCTACGTAGTAACGGTGACGTCACAGTTAAAAATTTGGTTGAAATGAACCAGTTCTGGAAAACTCCGAATTCAATAACGTTATTGAATTTGGTAACTGTTAACAAATTTGGTAACTTTAGGGTTATTGAATTTGGTAACTTTGCAATGTTTCAAGTTTTGGCACTTTCTACAAAAAAATGGCATTCTCAAAATACTTTCAAAACGTAAAATACATGATTTTCTAAAATTCTGCCTATGGATATCAAAATTCATCTATGGAAAACAAAATGACAAGGCTTTAACTGGAGGACCCATGAGATATCCCTATTTAAACCCTTATCTCATGAGTTACCGAATTTGGTAACCATAGTAAAACTTTCTTCTTTGGCTGCAGATTTTAATAAAAATTTTATAAACATGTTGTTTACAATGTATAGCATACAAATTATTAAAAAAATATTTATAAATATCAAATTAAAATTTTTGTCAATTTTTGGTTGAAAATATAGGCAGAGTTACCAAATTCAATAACGTTATTGAATTCGGAGTTTTCCAGAACTGGAACGTGAATATCACGAAGAAGTGGAACCCACGGAGAAGTGAGTATACTATCTCGAACTGGAGAAATATCGTAATCCACTTGATCCGGAAGGATATACTATATGTAACCATCTAGTCGAAATAGTCAGTTAAATTCGGCTACTAAATTATAACCAACACCTTCGAAATCTGTTTTCTTTGCTTTTTTAAGTGTTATGTAAGCTTATGATTTCTGCTGTCTGCAAGCGATTGTGGTTTACGTCACTGTATTTTGTGCTGTCAAACTTTTGCAAAAACCATAAAGACAATGAATTGCAACGCACAATAACGTTCCAATAGCTACCATAGTTACAGAGCAGGCCGGTGTGTCCGCGCACCTTAGACTAATTCGTTTAGATTTACAAAGTTTTAAAGTGGACAACTTAAATGTAAATATTCCCTTTAAATGCTTGAGTAAAAAACTTTTGAAAAAATTCAATTAAGCTTCAGAAAATTTGTCTGTACTATGTGATATAGGGTCCTGAACACAACTTGACCCAATTTCGCCTAAACATTGTATTGGCCGGTGTGTCCGCGCATGACCTAGAAAACCCAACATAGGAATGTTAAAAAGTAACATTTTACAAAACGAACCATGTGATAAAGGAAACTTATTATTTCGTTGATTTAATGAGGCAAATTTGTGTATTGAAATTACAAAATACTTGAAAAGGGGTTCAGAACAAAAGTTGGGTTAAACAAATTAGCTGTTTTTAGCCTTTTGGAGTTAATTACGCATTTTTTCAGCAAAAATTTGTAATTTGTTTTCTTTTCTTCAAATATTAAAAGTTAAAGTTGTAAACTTGTTGACACAACGTTTTTTGTTTACCAAACGTGGCCGGTGGTGCGGCCGGTGGTGCGCCGACACACCGGATGCGCGGACACCGGTTCTCACACTGTAATTGTTCGCTTTTGGGGGTGCGGGTGTTTTTAGTGTGTTTTCAAAATCTTTTAAATGAGAAATCGCGTGTTTATATGATTTTTTCATATGTCATGTAAGTTTTTAACGTCGGTGAACACAACTCAACAATTAGCATAAGCTCTATACGAGCTTTTTAACCGACGGCGAGATTTGTTGGCACTGATGCCGTTCTCGCACGGTCGCCAAGTTTTGTTAGGGAGGAAAGCCCGATATTCCATTGTGGAAAATCGGCGAAACCCTCGAGCTAGGGTAGGTACCTGAAACCAATGACAAGTGTGAGGATCGAACCCTCACAGCGGTGTCAGGCCTCATCCAGCGCCTTAACCACTCGGCCACCCTGCTCCCATAAAGTTTTAGTAAGTAAAACTTTATTTCAATTTGGCATGTAAAATAACATAAAACACAAGCTCTTAAGAGCTTTTTACCAAAAAGCAATATTTAAAAAAAAGATAACTGACATTATGGTAGTTTTTTTCAAGTTGCTGCTAAATCTTAATGTACCCAGAAATAGTACCACCGAATGTTGGTGAAATTAACATCTGACGTTTTGTTTAGCAAACTGTTTTTTTTTTTCATTTTTATGACTAAACTCATTTTTTGGTTATAAGACACATCATTATAAAATATATCTATAATATTTATCCAAATTTTGGCAAACTAATCCTGGGACTAATATATGTTATCATGATTAGTCCCAGACCAACCGAGATTTATCGCCGGACAACCTGGTTTAACGGGTTGGGATCCGAAATGATATACACGTTATCCTACATTTCCTATGGGTTTTTATTGCTAAGCATACAGCTCGGTAAAATAAAATAAAAAAGATGGAATAAAAAAGATAACAGGAAACACCTACAACGGCCGAAAACACAGTCACATGCTACAATGTACCAAGGAACTGCACAAGAAGAAACAACACACAATACCAGATGACAATGAAGTAACACAAATGGAGGCTTGGGTGTAGATCGATAGAGGCATCCTAAAGAGGTTAGTGCTAAAGAAGAATGACATACAACATTAGGAGGTATAAAAACGGCAAGAAATGTACTGGATCTGGTTAGGGAAAGACAAATAGAATCAACTGAGGGGTTAGAAAATACAAAGCTAAGAAAGATAATTCGAATGAGTACAATGACAAAAAAATAACAACACAAAAGATACCAGTTAGACGGCGTGACTGGATTCTTGACCTATTGAAATAAATATATACGGCATTAAACATAAAATATTTATGAAACTGAAGCGTATGTTTTTAATTGTTCCAAGATAACAATCTCTTTACTAGATTTTAATTGACGAAAAACAACAAACCTGAACAGGGACTATATATAACTAGTTAGTTATATATAGTCCCTGACCTGAAGCGCTACAACAGATTCAATATATAAACCACCTTTAGCTGAACATTGTTTATTAATTAGTGATTCCCTCTTATTGTATTGATGTATTGATTTTTTACGTATAGTATCAGAAAAAAATTTCCGGTTTGAAAACGTCTCAGAAATCCCGTATTGGTATTTTCAAAGCATTTGCATCCGCGAGATTACAAAAACAATTACCGAATGGTAATGAGTATACAGTAGACATTTTTTTTTTCAAAATACATGTAAACCTCAGTTTCCGATGAGATTTTACTGATAAACCAGGGCTACCGGACGGAATGGATTTTTAATATTAAAAATAGATGTATTTTGTCTGATAAGGCCACATCAAATTGATTAATAGATTCTCATCCCCACCCGCCCCATTTTTTCTAAGATCAACTTTTTTTTTATTTTCAATTATACAGATATTTTCTTTAAATTCCTATCAATTTTAGTGAAAATCAGTAAAAAAATTAAATAAACCCTCCTACCCATCCTAGATTTTGTGTTACAGTTGGATGAGAATTGAAAAATTAACTTCGTATTTTGGATCATTTATCTATTTTTAGTTTAGACGACACTCTATCTCGGCTTCGAAAATATTCTTTAGATTTCAAATATTTTTCAATAACTAAAATCGATTGTATTGCATAAATATTCTTTTGGCATTCAATATGCCTGGTATATGGACGATCTGTACTTGTGTGTTAGCATGATCCCTCTCCGGTAGTAAATTGATTGACTCAAAGACAGGTGTGTTTTATACACAAACCCATTCTTAGTCCCAACCTAATATATGAAATTGTGATATCTGGTGGCAGCGGTGGAATTTCGAATTATACATAGACAGCGAAGAAGAGACTGGGACTCCATTGCAATTTTTGAATTAACAATAAAAAGATATGGATTAAATGCACATATGACAAATACTCTACAGTACATGGTATAACAAAGAAAAGGAACAAGGAAGAACGGTAATTATTGTTGTGTTTCATCTTGAAGTCACCACGAAGCCTTCAACAACGAACTTTGCTCATACCTCATAGTAAGTTCATGACGGCCCCTAGCACCAGTTTGGGTGGAATTCTTTGCTACACGTCGAACAAAGTCTGACATTAAGGTCATTGTACAACAGACGTTACTATTTTAATATGAAGGAAATTGTGAAAATGTTGATAAATTACCACCGCATTTTGGTCTTAGTACAAAATATATCAATACCAGATAAAGTAGCCTACAATGCATTAAATACAAAAGTTGAGGCTGTTACAAACATAATTATTTATTACTACTGTGCTAAAGCCTCTGCCGGTGGACTGTTAGTCCCCTAGGGCACTCACTAACCCGGTATCAGTACTTCGGTGCTGACCCAAAAACCGTTTGAAACTTGTCATATCTAAATTCTATAAAGTTTTGCTTAAAACTAAGGAATATCTTCCTCGTGCATAGCTCTGTCCTTAGCTGGATTTCGGGATTTCTATTTAAATCCTATTATTTATTTGTTTTCTATCCACTTTGACACATTTTTCAGTTTATGGACTTCCATTTTTTTTGTTATTTGATCTGCACGGAAGAGACATAAGTCGTCGAAAAGCGCATATGCAGATACAACTTAATTCACAGTAACTTTCGGTATTTTTTTTACCTGCGTCACCAACGGTGACCGCAGGTCTAGGAGCCGCTCGACTCCGTCCGTCCGTCCGTCCGTCACGCTTTGGGGTACCAAGTTTGTGTAATCTGAAACTCTGACACCTTATACCTGATGCTTTTGAAACTTTGCACAGTTGTTTTGGACACATTGAAGATGTGCCATTTCCCTTTTGGTGAGATTTGGATGAAAATTGTCGAATTTATCCATTATTGAACTTAGTCATTTTTTTCATCAAATTTTAACATTACGGTACTGAGTTTGTGTAATCTGAAACTCTAATACCTTATACCTGATATTTTTGAAACTTTGCACAGTTGTTTTGGACACATTGAAGATGTGCACCTCTCCTTTTAGTGAGATTTGGATAAAAATTGTCGAATTAATCCATTTTTGAACTTAGTCATTTTTTCATCAAATTTTAACTTTATGCTTTGGTGGTACCAAGTTTGTGTAATCTGAAACTCAGACACCTTATACCTGATGCTTTTGAAACTTTGCACAGTTGTTTTGAACACAATGAAGATGCGCACTTTACTTTGTGGGCAGATTTGAATGAAAAATGGTGAATTTATTCATTGTTGAACTTGGTCATTTTTCAGTATATTTTAACATTACAGTGCCTGGTTTGTGTAATCTGAAACATTCACATCTCTGTCAAAATAATTCTGAAAGCTTGCACTCCTGTTTGAACACATTGATGATGTGAACCTCCCCTTTAGGCCAGTTTTGATTTTAAAAATGTCAAATTTATCTATTATTATGTCGTCCCAGACGTAGTCGGGACGACATATTGTTATTGGTCCGTTTCTTTGTTATTATTATTACGCTTTCTTTCTTTCTTCTACCTCTTTTTGTCCGGCTTATATCTCAATGATGCCTGGACAGATATCATTCATATTTGGCACAAAGTTGGATCACTATCTGGAGGGGTGCATGGGAGGAAAAATTTTTTCAAAGCAGCCGCCATTTTCAAGATGGCTACCGAAATACGAAAAATTCGAAATTCGTCAAATTTAACAAAAATTGTAATTTTCTCAATTATGCTTTGACAGAATTCATCCATACTTGGTACAAAGTTGGATCACTATCTGGAGGTGGGTATGCAAGGAAAATTTTTTTCAACATGGCCGCCTTTTCCAAGATGGCCGCCGAAATACGTAAAAAATTCAACTTTGTCCGATTTCAACGGAAATTTGATTTCTAGGTAGATTTTGATGCTGCGAACAAGCTGGAATCATCGAATTGGCTGTCAGGGGCGACATCAGCTATTGCTTGCAATTGAAAATCTAGTTGAACTTGTACTTTGTATTGTATTGTACATGTATCATATTATATCATCATGGTACTCAGTTTTTGTCCAGAGACATTGCAGTGTTTTGAACGCACTGATCATGGGCAGCTATTCTTGAATTTTTGCATCGCTTTCACATATTTTCTCAAAAAGATTCAAAGTATGTGTTTATTTGAAACTCAGGTTTGGTTTTCACCTTTGTTGAAGTGATATGGACTATTTTCATTTACTATTTTCATTTTATGCTTTGGTCAACTTTGTACATTTAGTTTTCGTTTTTTTCGTCCTTTTTGTCTATAACAGTAATAGGGTTGAACTTAATATTATCTCAATTAAAACTTGCATTTGAAGAATGTTTTGGTAATAAGGTAAATGAATACTTGTTTGAATTGGTAAACCTATACTTGACATTCTGTTAGGTTGTGGTAAAAAAACAAATTCTAAGTTGAACATGAGTGACGGTGACGCAGGTCCAGACATGTAATTGGTCTTGTTTATTTAAATAGAGAACGAACTCTAAGTACCAAAGGGTACAATGTTGCAACAACTAGAAAGCTAGTTTCAAGCAGGTGACCACAAGATGGATAAAACTGAAAATCAAACAGAATCCCTAAAAAGATTGCTTTCAATTTTTTTTTTACCAAATTGAAAATATGTTCAAATACAAATACTTTTTTTGCATTCCAATAATTTACCAGAGTTGCAGAAAACTCACCATATTTATTCTTGTTTAGGGAACAGTCATTATTTATCAGGTGGGAGGGGGGGGGCTGGAAAATTTTTCACAAATTTCTTGGTTGAGATTTCGACCTCCCTGTACAGCGTAAGAAAAAACTTTGACCCCCCTCGCAAATTGTCGATAAAAAATTTTGACCCCCATTCAGTTTTCATTTTTTATAATTGCCAACTTACTTGCAGTCTTGTTCTCTTAGACATCTATTTTTTTTTTTGGTAACAGAAAGTCAATCTAAAAAAAAACTTACACAAATAATAGAAAAAAATGCGTTTTGGTCGAATATTTTCAAAAGAAAAATAAAGAAAATTTTGTTAAATTTATGGAACCCCATCCCGGCTCACAAGTCAGGTGTCGCTTTTTCCAATTTCCCCACGGACGTCTATTATTTAGTTCTCATTGATTGTGCAACTTTTTCTGACAGAAAAATAGTACTTCCTCATAGAATGATTTGTCCTTATAGTGAATTTAAGGAAACAAGCTTTACTTATTCAAGATATAATCATAATTTGTTGGAAAGTTTTTCAGAGCTATCAAAAGATAAATTATTAAAGTTAAGGTATTGTCCCGACGAAGGCGGGCGAAAAAAATCACCCTCCTTAGTCAATGAGACTTTTCACTGCACCAATGATGCTCAAAACTAATCTGAAAAATTTAACCCCCTAAAGAGTACCGTTCTGAATTTTCAACCCCTCCCACAGGCACTTGTTTCATAAAAAAAATTCCAGTGGAATTTTTTTTTTTATGAAACAAGTGCCTGTGCCCCCCCCATGAAACCACTTTCAAAATTTGACCCCCCTAAAATTTTCCAGCCCCCTCAGCTGATAACTGATTATGACCGTTCCCTTAGATGGAAACCATGCATATACTGATAAAAGTACATTGTGTGAACTTAACGATGTGTATATCAAACCGAGAACCTCCAAGGGTACCGGTTTAAAGTAAAAATGGTGGTTACAATCAGCCATCTACTTATCATGAAATTAAAAATTGATAAGATTATAAATTGCAATTTGAAGCTGTATCAAATATTTTAATTGTTGCTCTGATGAGACAAAAGTTCTGAAATTGATCACCTGTTTGAAAGGTCCATAAGTAATGAATGTATTAATGTAGATAACCTTCCAACCTAATGTGAATTAGTACACATATTTACCAAAAGGTTTGCACCTGATACATTACAGAATTGTATATTGCACAGCTCAATGGTTATTTTAGAAAAACCAGGTCAAACATGTTGGTAAGGTTAGCTAGTTCTTCTGTGTCTATCGATAGCAGAAATATTTTTTCTTATACGGCATGTTAAAAGGCTCTGAATGACAAACATCAGGTTAAGAATTCGCAATTATACAAGCCAATGGCAATTATACAAGCTAATGTGAAAGCCATAGTTTTTTTTTTATACAAATACGTTGATCTGTCGCATTCATATACCATGAATGTAAATTGTGTTTTTTATATACATTTGAATTATATATAATAATGTTATAGTGTTGTTCATTTTCGACAACAGACTGAGATAATGTTGGGTGAAGCCTATAAAATGGAGACCATTACAGACAATTGATGTCTTCTTCTTCTTCTTCTTCTTCTTCTATTTACTGCCCACATTCATCTTGTTGAATATACTGGCAATTGTGCGCATGTTAAAAACAGGATAAAAACATATGTACAGTATCTACATGTTAGTCACTTGAGATTTGAATATCTCAAGTGATTTAGAAGCCGCAATGTCCGGTGGTAGGGAGTTCCAGTCTCTAACTGTGTTGACGAAGAATGACCATCGTCTGCAGTCCTTGGTTGCGTTTTGTAGTGCATATGAGTGTTTCTGCACGTTTCTTGATGGTCTCTGTGGTTCTGTCATGTAGTTCTCCTTTTTTATTTCGACTAAGTTGTTGACTATTTTATAAAACATGACAAGTCGGAACTCTCTTCTCCTTTCTTGTAGGCTTTTCCATCCAAGTTCTTCGAGCATGTCTGAAACGCAGGATCTGTTTCTATGGCGGCTGGTGACATAGCGCGCTGCTCGTCGTTGTACCATTCCAATTTTATTTATCTGGGTCTGATGGTAGAGGTCCCAGACTGTTGTCGCATATTCAAGCTGTGGTCGTACTAGCGTCATGTAGGCCTGCTATTTGATCTTTTTGGAGCTGATGTCAAAGTAAAAGACTGAAGTAAGTCATAATGTAAAACTGATCATACAAGATAAAACTGAAATTTGTAACGTGAATCAAAGCTATTTAAGAAGTTACCTAAAGCACTCAGCACATGTAGCAAAAATGACATGTAGACAAATTCTTATTGCTTTGTAAGAAGAGATCTGTAATTTTAAACATTTGTCTAGAAATGGGTATAGAAATCCATCAAAGGTTGTCTAGAAAGAGGTCAAGGTTTTGACTACTGGAAGAACACCCCATCAATTTTCGGTGATCAGACACCACAACCTTGTTATAGTGTCACGACTAGGAGGAAGGCATAAGCTGGTGGAATTGTATGTAATGCATTTCACTTATCTTTTATCACTATGAAACACCTTGTTAAATTTTATTCTTGTCTATTTTAGTTGCACAAGTATTTTCCAGTATCCTCAAATGTCTGCAATACTAGTTGTACTACTGGGCTAAGACATATAATTACGTACATCATGTCTCTGGTTGTACAATATAGATCTACTATCGAATGTGATCTCTGAGAAAAAACACTTCATAGTACACATTTTTTTTCTTGGCAAGGACAAGGACTTGTAATCTCGTTATACGTCCGTCCAGGGACTATATATATAGTCCCTGGTCCGTCTAGGAAGCCAAGAAGGTGCGTTTTTGCTCAATGCATATCTTAAAGAATATTCGGTAACTAATCAAATCTTGAAAAACGGAAGTAGTGTTATTTCCTCTTCCGCTGAGTTGTCCTGTGTTATGACTTGAAAAAAATAACACCAGCGTCCAATAAATTTGAAAACATGGTAAGTAATAAAATGCTGCACAGGGATAAATCACACCGTATAAATAAAAAAGTAACTGTGCAAACAACATCTTGAACATGCATAAATAATTTTCATGTGTGAGTTGGGACGCGCAACTCGCTTGCAGTATGTCAAATAATTTAGCCCGACTCTTCACCTTCCAATACAAAAGTAATCCTCTCATTGTGTCCTATTGTTGGGAAAATACTTAAACATACTTAAACTTCAACATATAACTTTCTTTTTCCTTAGTTATTGTTGTGTATTGTAAAGTCGAGAGTATAGGAGCTTTCGCCATGACGTCACAGGCCTGAAAAATTTACCTTGGTTGGCAAGAAATCGTTGTCAATGATTAGGGTCATAAAATTGTCATTTTCAATTAACAAGTAAGAAATTGTTATTTGATATAAATTTATAATTCCTTTTGATCTTAATTACGGAATGTTTACACTTTTACAGGATGTAAAAATTAACATTTGTTTCAGTTTCAATGTGTTTAGGATTAGTGTATTTCTAAACCATATATATTTTCACAAAATTCACAATTTTGAAATGAACATGGAAAAATATTTGCTAATTTTATTTAAAAAGTAAATCGGTAGAAAAAATATGAAAATCTCAAGTTTTAACATGCATTTTACAGATCCAAAATCGTGCATATAATAAAAAAGTTATCAAAGATCAAAAATTCTATTCCAATGCTATAGCGTGGTAATTCGTCAGCTTTGCCAACCAAAAATGCTAATTTGCATATGTAAATTAGATTTTGTGACATCACTAAGTGGATTCGCGGAAGCTCCTATTGTAAAGTAGACCGAATTCTTCTGCCTCTATGGTGCAAATATTACCTATTTATCATTTATCTTTTCTATTTGGACTTTAATTTTTATTTTTTAATTTTTGCTGTTGCCCCATAGAGACAGAATCTGGGCTGTTTAAAAGTAGTAGATTCGCAGTCAAATTGTCTGCGGTGAGATTTCATGGGTTTCCCGCTATGCACCTTGGAGAAACGCATACCGATGGAAATCGGAACTATTTTTCTCCACTTTTATCAAAGTTCCAAGTAACGTAGATATGAAATATCCCTCCGAGAGTTTCAGGAACTTTACCAAAATTAGAATCAAGGTTTTTTGCAATCTGACTATTGTTCATACTAGCTGATTAATAATTTTTGAAATTTCAACATGAAGTTTTATAATTAAGCAATATTTTAATGTCATCAGCTAGTATGAACACTAGGATTCCAAAAATATGATTCTAATTTTGGTAAATTTCCTGAAACTCTCAAAGATCAACTATTTTTTGGAATTTTACCTAGCAACCATATCTTTTTTGATGCCTTATAGTTTTAATTATCATTTTCAATAGTCAGATTGCAAAAAACCTTGATTCTAATTTTGGTAAAGTTCCTGAAACTCTCAAAGACCCATTATTTTTTGGAATTCTACCTAGCAACCATATCTTTTTCAATTATTTAGAGTTATAAGGATGAATTTCAACTGTCAGGTTGCAAGAATCAATGATTCTAATTTTGGTAAATTTCCTGAAACTCTCAAAGACCAATTACTTTTTGGAATTTTACCTAGCAACCATATCTTTTTCAATTATTTAGAGTTATAATGATGAATTTCAACTGTCAGGTTGCAAAAATCAATGATTCTAATTTTGGTAAATTTCCTGAAACTCTCAAAGATCAATTACTTTTTGGAATTTTACCTAGCAACCATATCTTTTTTGATGCCTTATAGTTTCAATGATGATTTTCAATAGTCAGATTGCAAAAATCTTTGATTCTTATTATGGTAACTTTCCTGAAACTCTCAAAGTCCTACTATTTTTGGAATTCTACCTAGCAACCATATCTTTTTCATTTCCTTACAGTACTGAAGATCATTTTCAAATATCATATTTGATTTTTTCATTTTTTCATTTTTCAAGGTATAAAATGAAACTTGGAACATCAGAATCATCACGGATCAACATTTAATATGTTTAAAAATCAATGTGTTATCATGAGAAATAAAATTTAAAAAGGAAGATGTTTACTAGTACATTATATTTTTTGTATGTGTCAGCAAATGATCAATTCCTTGTTCTTACATTTGTTTAAATAAGAAATTTGGGCTGGTCGAAAGTAATATAAAATTTTCTCTGCCAATAAAGGTTCCCATCATTGCCAATTGGTACAGTACACACAGAGTGTTTCAGTTACAAAACAACCTGGTCTTACATGTGAAAACACCAACAACTGCTGGTGAAATACTGGTGTTTACACTGACTTTTATGACTTGCCAATATATTTCTATGCAATTAACAACCATGACAACAGGAAGATTGCTGCTTTGCTGGTGTTTGGAACAACATTTGCTGGTGTTTACTGTGTGAAATATGTCATGATCAGTGTTTTGAATTATTTGTGACTGAAACACTCTGCGTGTTCAAAATTTTTCAATATTTTAAATTGTCCTAGCACTTTGTTTTTTGTCCAACATTTGACAAAAATGGGAAAAGGCGAGACTTGGGTATGGTGATTCTGGCAGCAGCAACTGTGGCAATGGTGGAGGCTTCACATTTGTTTAGACTTAGTGCACTGTCTATCAAATGTTTAATTTTATTTGTTGATCGTTTAACATCAACCACTCAAGGTAGCCTATGGTAATTTGGTTGCATTGGCATCAGTACAGGTCAGTATTTGAAGGGTTTTGCAGTCACTCTACTCTAACTTTGAAATTTTATACTGTCTTTCCCGTGCATCCTATCCAATTGATATTTGACATGCAGTTATTTGTGAGAAATACATATGGAATCCAGACCCAGATGGTGGCCCTGACCCCTTAATCATGCATGAATGCTCACATCAAGATTTTAAAATGCAGGTACTAATAGTACACTTAGTTTAAGACTTAGATTTTATCACAATGGCTGCTGCTGTAGATCAATATGCTGATTCAAGCACCCATGTACAGGCTAAACAAATCCTGCGTCAACAGTATTTTTTAAGTACAGTAGAAATTGCAATAACTCGAACACCATGGAAGCCTCAAATCATTTTTGTGGTCTCTTTGTTCAAGTTTAAACATAGTTCAACCTCTATATCTCGAACACTCCTCTGGCTCTAACTGTTTTCATCGGTCCCTTGGTTCTTCATTGAAGTTTGACTGTATTTATTCATCTTTGTGTTATTTTTGCTCTTAAAAATTTTCACCAAAAATACCTCTGTAGGCATTAGATTTGTAACAGGAAAGCCATATAATTATAGAAAAAAATGTGATAGATACAGTACACACAGAGTGTTTAAGTTACAAAACATTCAGGTCTGGCACATTTCACACAGTAAACACCAGCAAATGTCAGTGTAAACACCAGCAAACTTCCTGTTGTTAATTACATAGAAATATATTGGCAAGTCATAAATGTCGGTGAAAACACCAGCATTTCACCAGCAATTGTCAGTGTTTTCACTCAAGTCAGACCAGGGTGTTTTGTAACTGAAACACTCTGTGTTTACTGTATTGTTTTTTTATTGCTATTGATGCCAGCTATGAGCCACTCCAATTTCTTCAAAGCTTTAAAGTGTAGTAGGGACATATCATTGTTGCACATGTACAGTCTGCATACCCATTTACTGAATTTATTACTTTCAAATTACATTATTACACTGAAACAAATATCAAGTGATAAAACATTTTTAAAGGTGACCATGACGTAATCACACAATTGATACCTTGTAATGTACCTTGTATAACTTGTAAGTACATTTTGTAATTTGACTTGACTTATTATCCTTTACAGATGCAATTTATGCTTTTATTCAGCCGTCAGGGCAAACTAAGATTACAGAAATGGTATGAAGCTCATCCTGACAAAGTAAAGAAAAAGATAACTAGAGAACTGGTAGCATTAGTGTTGTCAAGGAAACCAAAAATGTGTAGTTTTTTGGAATGGAAAGATCTCAAAATTGTTTACAAAAGGTTAATTATACATAGATTTTGAATTTGTGATCAAATTATGTGGCTATGTAATAGATAAAAGGAACTAATGATACATTTAGGTGGTTACAGTGGTCCCTCTACTTAACGGCCCCTCGTTTGGGAGGCCACCCGGTTTATACGGCCATATTTCCTTTGCATTAACATTTTTATGTACAAAATGACCCCATATAGACGGCCACCCGCCTGACGCATCCAACGGCCACCCTTTTCGTGTCTAAATGACTCTTTTTACCTCGTATAAACGGCCAAACACTCACTGTTTACAAATTGCGATCAAACCGGAAGTTGTTGAAAATTTGACCTGGAAGTGACCTTTGTTCTTTAGGTCACATATAATAAGTTTTCAAAAACACATTTTTGTGAAAAATGTCAACAATTATATCTTGCAGCAGTCTTTCTGTCCTGTTCTGGGCCCCAAAGTTGATTAGCTTTATCATTTCTTTTTGACAAATTAACGGATTTGTTAAATAAACATCGGCGATGTTTACATGTCAATTAACCCATTCATAAATTACATAGTTACCTGTACTGCTAAATGGCCCAATTAAGCTGTTAATATTTTACTCCATTCCATAAATATGTTTTGATAATTGAGAAAACATCATCAGATCAAGAAAATTCATGTTTGTTTTTGTCACTTTTTGTTTATTGTTTTTTTTTTTTAATACCGTTTTACCGTTATGGGTTATTTCCCTTTAAAATCTGTGTTCAAATAATCAAAAATTTAATTTTTTCTTTGAAGCTATAATGACAATACCTGTTGTAAATTTATTGAAAAAATTTCTTTGAACACGATTTTAAGAACAAATAGAATGTCAAAGATACAAAATATGATGTTTTGCAATTTTTCTTAAAAATCTTTACCTAATCCCACAAAATTGTAAGATTTCTATATATTCAATTTAGAAACTGGTAATGCGAGATAATAATGATTATCATTGTATGTATGCTTCCTCATACACAGAGAGTAAAAGTCTAAATTTGTATCATTTGGAATGGTCTAAAGAAAATCCTCTCATGGAAGGCCACCTCATTTGAAAGGCCAGTTTTTCATTGCAGTAGGGGTGGCCTCTCAAGAGAGGGACTACTGTACTAGATATTGCATTTCAAGCTTTGCTAACATCAATCATAGATTTAAGGGTTTAGAATTTATTTTCCTTGTTGATGTGACAGAGTAGTTTGGTAAACGGATATCTATGACTGTAACCTACAGATTAACTGTAGAAGCAGAAATATTCATGGATTATTAAATTTCATTCATTTCGTGGGTAAGAGTGATCAATGAAGTTAAATCCTAAGAATAATTCTTCCAATTTTAATTATTATTCATTTATTATGAATCCCACAAAAAATGACTCCCAAGAAACAGTTTTAAAAACTAATTCCATGAAATTTATCCCAGCTAAAATAATGGTTAAGCAGTTATTTCAAATCAATTGCCACATTTTTATGCCCCTGATCTTTAGATTGTATCTGTCCTGTCTATATATCTGTCCACAACTTTAACCTGGCTCATAACTTTCGAACCAGATGTGATAAGCCCTTCATATTTGGTATGCGTATTGATCATGTAAAGTTGAACACCATTTTGCAAATTTCACTAATCAGGACTAAGGTCAAGGTCACAGAGGTCAAAATGTCAAAATCTAGATTTTGCTATAGCCTGTGAATTACAATTAATAGAGGCTTTATATTTTATATTTGAATAGATCTGATGGAGTTTAGTATAAATCCACAAAAAAATGGGTCAGGTTGAAAGTCAAGGTTAATGAGTGCAAATTTAAAAACTTGAACAAAAGCTTTAACATTGCTTGTATCTTATCAACCAAATGTTATAGGTCCTTCATATTTGGCCTGTATATTGGTCATATGAAGTTGAACAGCATTATGCAAATTTCACTAGAGTTGGGTCAAAGGTCAAGGTCAC
The DNA here is from genome assembly GCA_002080025.1 of Modiolus philippinarum. Lineage (NCBI taxonomy): Eukaryota > Metazoa > Mollusca > Bivalvia > Mytilida > Modiolidae > Modiolus > Modiolus philippinarum. The sequence goes on along the minus strand of MJUU01022477.1, from coordinate 45,571 downwards.
AGAGGTCAAAATCTAGATTTTGCTATAGCTTGTTAATTACAATTGCTAGAGACTTGATATTCTATATGTAAATAGAACGAATGAAGCTCAGTACAAATCCACCAAAAAATTTTGGACAGGTCAAAGGTCAAGGTCACTGAGTGCAAATTTGAAAACTTTAACAAAAACTTTATCATTGCCTGTTTCTTTTCAACCAGATGTGATTGAAGCTTCATATTTGGCCTGTATATTGGCCATATGAAGCGAAACAGCATTGTGCAAATTTCAGTAAGGCCAGGGGCAAAGGTCAAGGTCACAGAGGTCAAAAAGTCAAAATCTAGATTTTTAGTTGGGACAACTGCAAAACAATATGTCATTGCATCAACATTCTATTAGAAGTTTTTTTCCTGAAATCCCTCATGTTAAACTATTACAAAATTTGTCTCCCTTATATTTCTTCAATATTTACAGATATAGGTCAACAAGCCTTAGATAAGTTGTGTGTTGATACAATGTACATGACTTTTTGGCCAGACCAAATTGCAGAAAATGTCAGTGCAAAAGAAATATTAAATTTATTTTTCAGATATGCCAGTTTGTACTTCTGTTGTGCAATAGAGAATGATGACAATGAACTGTTAGCATTAGAGATTATACACAGATATGTTGAATTACTAGACAAGTATTTTGGTAGTGTAAGTATGGTCATGGGTAATAGCTTTTTGTCTGCCAGCGACGAAAGTCGCTGAAAGTGAGACATAGGTATTGCTTTCCGGCAGCGGCGGCTATGGCGGCGTTGTAAACTTTTTCTAAAACCTTTATAACTTTTCAACTGTAATACATTCAAAGATCATCTTTGCTCCATAGATGCCTTTGGTTATGAGCTTTCCAGCATCACATGTTTCAGATGACCTTGACTTTGTCTTCATGGTTCAATGACTCCATGAAAATTGTGACATAGTTTCACATTCAAGTCATTTTCTCTGTATTTGTAATGCATAGATCCATTATATTTAGTGTATTGATGCATCTTAGTGGGTACATGCCAGTCTGCCACTTGTCAAGTGACATTGATCTCATTTGCGTGGTTCAGTGACTTTGTAAATATTGCGACATAGTTTTACATTCAATATTTTACGAAAGTCAATTTCTGAGCCATTGTAATGTGTAGAGATACGATATTTGGTGTAATGCTTCATTTTACTGAGTACATGCCAGTCTGACACCTGTCATGTTACCTTGACCTCAATTTCATGGTTCAGTGACTTTGTTATTATCCCCCGCTTAGCGAAAGAGGGGGGATTATGTAATGCAGTCCAGCCGTGTGTACGTACGTATGTACGTACGTACGTGCGTTTGTAATGCTCCCTGATAGCTCTTGAACTATAAGAGATACAAATTTGAAACTCGGCACCATACTAGAGTTTGATCAGAAGTAGCGCACTGTGGATTCGGAATTTAGGTCAAACGCCCTAGGGGCAAATTATGGGCGAAAACGAATTTTCGCGATATCCAATAATTGAAGAAATTTCCAAGGCCTTTTGGGCTAGAAAGTTGAAACTCGGATATGAACTCACATATTATGTAGCAACTTCACAGAGGGTGTCGGAACTTTGGTATGACCCCTCAGGGCATGGCCTCTAGGGGGTCCAAAAAACGAAAAAATCGATTCCGCTGGAACTCCTCTTACACCTTAAATCGCAGAAACCTTGTAATAAGGGTATAAGTAACACTATAAAAGTTGTCTGTGCCGAAGGTTTTGGAATTTTGAAATTTGCCCTCAGGGCGGAAAAATGAGCGAAAATGTATTTCGAGATATCCAGTAATAAGCGAAATCTTCTGAAGTATTCATGTTTGGAAGCTGAAACTTTGTAAGCAAGTTCGATTATATGCATCTCATTTACTGATGATAGCGGACTTTTGGTATGACCCCTGGGGGCATGCCCTTAAGGAGCTAAAAAATGTTAAACAATTAGTACTCATCAGAACGACTGGAACTCTATGTATAATTTCGATTTTGTGGTTTATATTTTCATGAGGAATTATTGGAATTGCTCTTTGAATACGTTCTAAGCTTTTGGAATTTAGACCCCGGTGCCAAATTTGGTAAATTTCCTGAAAATGTCAAAGACTAATAATTTTTGAAATTTCAACACGAAGATTTATAATTAAGCAATATTTTAATGTCATCAGCTAGTATGAACACTAGGATTCCAAAAATATGATTCTAATTTTGGTAAATTTCCTGAAACTCTAAAAGACCAATTATTTTTTGGAATTTTACCTAGCAACCATATCTTTTCTGATGCCTTATAGTTTTAATTATCATTTTCAATGGTCAGATTGCAAAAAACCTTGATTCTAATTTTTGTAAAGTTCCTGAAACTCTCAAAGACCCATTATTTTTTGGAATTCTACTTAGCAACCATATCTTTTTCAATTATTTAGTGTTATAATGATGAATTTCAACAGTCAGGTTGAAAGAATCTTTGATTCTAATTTTGGTAAATTTCCTGAAAGTCTTAAAGACCCATTAATTTTGGGAATTCTACCTCGCAACCATATCTTTTTTGATGCCTTTTAGATTTAATAATCATTTTCAATGGTCGGATTGCAAAAAACTTTTATTCTAATTTTGGTAAAGTTCCTGAAACTCTCAAAGGCCCATTATTTTTTGGAATACTAACTAGCAACCATATCTTTTTCAGTTATTTAGAGTTATAAGGATGAATTTCAACTGTCAGGTTGCAAGAATCAGTGATTCTAATTTTGGTAAATTTCCTGAAACTCTCAAAGACCAATTACTTTTTGGAATTTTTCCTAGCAACCATATCTTTTTTGATGCCTTATAGTATCAGTGATCATTTTCCATTGTCAGATTGCAAAAATTGTTTATTCTAAGTTTGGTAAATTTCCTTAAACTCTCAAAGACTCATTATTTTTTTGAATTCTACCTAGCAACCATATCTCTTTCAATTCCTTACAGTAAAAATGATGATTTTCAACAGCCAGGTTGCAAAAATCTCTGATTCTAATTTTGGTTAAGTTCCTGAAACTCTCAAAAGACCCATTATTTTTTGAAATTCTACCTATCAACCATATCTTTTTGGTGTTTTACATTTACGATGATTAATTTAGTTTCAAAAACACTTGTCTTTTTTTACAAGGGGAGGGGGTCCAAAAAGGGGTAGCGGGGGGATCACAATCTTTGATTGCTTGTTTTTCATTATTTTTATATTTATGTCCAATTCTCAGCTATTAAAGATCCTAGACTCTTCATATTAGGTTTATTGCTACATACTAATGGGTAGATGCCAGTCTGACACTTGTCAGGTAACCTTGACCTTAATTTCATGGTCCAGTGACTTTGTTATCATTTTACATTGATGTCCAATTCTCAGCAATTAAAGAAGGTAGACTCTCCATATTAGGTTTATTGTTACATATTAAAGGATAAATGCCAGTCTGACACCTGTCAAGTAACCTTGACCTTAATTTCATGGTCCAGTGATTTTGTTCAATTTTTACATTGATGTCCATTTCTTAGCAATTAAAAAACCTGCACTCTCCATATTAAGTTAATCTTAAAGTTGAATCAGGCATTAATTTTCTTGACCTTCTGTATTAAGTTCATCATGTGTAAACGATAATGTTTATATTCTGGTGAGACGTTTGTGTGTCTACACTTGTGTATTTTACTATTGCCATCACTGGCATCCATTGTCTGTTTATCATATGTAAATTCTTCACATTTGGATAATTTCCTCATAAACTACAGGAGTAAATGTAACCAAACTTCACAGGAATGAAAGTCCTTTACAAAAATGCTCTTTTGGTTTTTATCCGTGAAAAAAACATGGCCCCCCAAGGGCAAAACATAGATCAACATTTCAGCCCATGGGAGAAAACATCATTTTCATCATCAGCTGCAAATTAGATTAAGCTATAGGTAAGGTCTTTTACAAAGATTGTTTATTTTGTTACAATTAGACAAAAATCATGGCTGCCAGTGTTGAACATAGTTTAGAATTTGTCTAATGGGAAGATAATATTTTGATCATACCTTGAAAACGCTGAAGTAAATTCAACCAAACTTTACAGGAATATTGTCAAGAAGTTGCTTTTCAATAATCAATAATTGCTGATTTTGTTAGGATCATATAAGGGCTCTTCCATTAAAAAGGATGTACCAGAGTAGGAAGGCAGAAAATGAAATTCTTATGGGTTCTTGTCGATTTTGTTTATTATTGCTATACTCCTTTTTGTCCATTACCCTTGGTTTTGGGGTTTGTAGAAAATTGCCTTTCAACCCTGGTACATGCATTTTAATGGAAAGCCCAAAAAAAACATGACTGCCAACACTGAACATACCTGAACAACATAGTTTTACATTAGACCACATTGGAAAATGTATCATTTTCATCATCTGTTCTTTATTTGCCAAAAAAGCATGTGAAAAACATCCTTTCTTCATCTGCTTTCAAGCAATTTATCAATTGAGCAGTGAAGGCTCAGTCGCTGAATGATTCTCCATAGAATTTTGTTATAGATTTTCTCCTAGAAAGCTTCTGGTGAGATGGGGTTCATCTTTTCTATGTGAACTTTGAAAACATTAATTTTTTTCTGAGCCTGACATACTGAACTGCTGGTTATATTAAGGACAAGAACTTACAATTTTGAAATGAGATTAGTACAGAAATGCTAATGTGAAAAAGGTGGATGAAGATGATTAGAGCTTAAAATTTAACCTTACAACATATCTTACTGCAGATTGCTTCCGAGGAACCTTTTGGGGATTTTTGATAATCTTTTTTGTACAGAGAGTGTAGCACTCTTTAACCACACATGTCCAAGGCAACAGACCCCTGTTTAACATGTTAACAGTGTTTGTATGTATCTTGCAAAGTTGTATAGTTATTTTGTAAATCACTGAAGAGACATAAGTTGTCCAAATGGCTATATGTAGACAATAAATTTATACTAAATTTGGTATATTATTATTTATATATAATATATTTAACCTGTATTTATTCTAGTCATAAGAATCAAGAACATGAATGTTTGATATTTGCAGGTGTGTGAATTAGACATTATTTTTAATTTTGAGAAGGCGTACTTCATGTTAGATGAGTTATTACTAGGTGGAGAGGTACAAGAAACCAGCAAGAAAAATGTCCTTAAAGCAATTGCAGCACAAGATTTACTACAAGAGGTAAGAGTAACACATGATTGTTATGCATGTAGACTGAATATAAACATGTTTCAGGTCCCATAAGTTATCTGCTTATTAGCTGCTTTCATTTTAGCAGGTTTGAATATTTTTTTCTTCTTTATAGTTTGGCCCGGTCTTGAATTTTATTTTTGGATGGTGTGAATTAGAGTATTTTTTAAAAGTATGTTCTTTTAGCTCTAAATTTTAAATATTTCTTTTTCAAAATGCATTTGTACAATTTAAAACAGCCATAACTAAGGACGTTTTATATAGCTAATTAATGCAATAAAAGAAGGGCTAAAAGGATGGGTTGAAATTGTCTTGTTAGCTCACCTCACGAGGTGAGGGGGGCTTAAGTGATGCCCCTAGGGTCAGCATCTGTGACAGCGTCTGCGTCCAGTTAGGAAGAATGGTTAAAGTCCATTCCAGCTTACTGACATGTACTACATCAACCATATTGGTGATGTATGATGCATTTCAGGATTTCAACAACAATTCATGCTTAGATGCTGACTGTGACCTACATTTCAAGCATGAGCGACTTGGTTAGATAGAATGGTTAAAGTCCATTCCCGCTTACTGACATGTCCCACATCAACCATATTGGTATGTATGATGCATTTCAGGATGACAACAACAATTCATGCATTGGATGCTGACTTTTACCAATATTTTACGCATCAGCGACTTGGTTAGGTAGAATGGTAAAAGTCCATTCTCCCTTACTAACACATTCCACATCAACCATATTGGTATGTATGATACATTGTGGGATGATGACATCAATGCATGCTTTGGATGCTGACTGTAACCTATATTTTACCCATGAATGGCTGAATGAATGAATGATATAGTCCATTCCTGTTTACTGACATTTTAAACATGTGACAATGGTTCTCATCGAGCTGAGCTTAGCAGGTTGTGGCTGCTTTCTATGTTTTTTTTTCTATTCATCACAGCTATCACATATTTGTGTTTAATTATTTCTTTTCAATGCTTGGTCCATTTAAATTAAATGTTGATTGTAAGACCTGATCACAGTCACTCTGAGATGAAGAACAACAATAGAAGTATTACCAGTATTTGTAGATTTTATCTAGTACATTTTCTCCATATCCCGTCATATTTGCTTACATTTGATTTTGCTTGATATAAATGGTCTATACATGTAAATAGATTTATTTATAGCTCAAGTTCAATTGTTTAATTTCATATATTTTAAAGGAGGAGGCATTTGAAACTGCTCTTAAAGAGTATGGACTGGTCTAAGGCAATTCTAGGAAGATTATTTGGTACCGATTTCAATTTTCATATTGTTTTCTGTTATCATGATCAAAATTCTGTGAAATAATGGAACCTAAATATTTTATAAGAATGCATAAACATACTGTGTTAACGTGACTTTGTTTTATAAGGAATATTCAAAAACATTCTTGAAACTGTTGGAAAAAATATGTTCTGTATCCTTCATCCATCAATATTCATTAAAACTTCTGGAGAACCACTGCATGTATTTAAATCAAACGAACATGAATAATGCTTATTAGATTCTGACCAAGTGGTATTTCCTTTGTGCTGATCCATCATTTAAATTGCCCATCAGAGAGGAACTCAGTTTCACATGTAGGACCTTATAGAAAATGCATTAAAAATATTTGTCTAGAAAATGACTGAATTAATTGAGACAGAACTTGGTATTACAGTTACTTTCACAATACTGGTCTGTCAATCAATTGTTGTTACATTTAATCAATAAGTAGATGTGTTTGTCTAAAATGTTTACAAAAGAGGTTTTAATGTTCCTCAATAGGTCATTGTTTTGATTTATAGGTCAGGTATTTAAATCCCCTTGCCTTGGAAGTGGTGTTCAATCAACCTGAACAAAAATACTCACTACTGACATTAGTATAAAGAGATGGGTAGACAATTGTGCAATGTGTGGAAATTTGTGCCATCTAAGCCCAAATTAAATACTGAAAACGCATTTTAAAGTCATTTTTAGCTCACCTGGCTATAGCCAGGGTGAGCTTTTGCCATCACTTGGCGTCCGTCGTCCGTCGTCCGTCGTCCGTCCGTCCGTCCGTCCGTCCGTCCGTCGTAAACTTTTCTTCAAAAATCTTCTCCTCTGAAACTACTGGGCCAAATGAAACCAAACTTGGCCTGGATCATCACCAGGGTATGTAGTTTAAAAAATGTGTTCGGTTAGTCCGAGGACCAAACAACATGGCCGCTGTTACTAAAAATAGAACGTAGGGGTAGATTGCTGTTTTTGGCAAATAACTCAAAAACCGTAGCAGATATCAAAAATCTGACAAGGGGTAAAAATGATCAGAATGACAAGATCTACCCGCCCTGCAATTTTGAAGAAAATCCGATGACCCATGTTGGAGTAATTGCCCCTTTTCCGTAAAATTTTCAAAATTTTAATATTTTTAATTTTTTATT
>MJUU01022477.1:16899-32073 GCA_002080025.1 Modiolus philippinarum | reverse complement strand
TTTGCTTAAGTCTGTTTCTCAATAACTACAAGCCATAGGTCAATGATATTTGGTATATAGCTTGGTCTTGGTTAGTACATGTCAGTCTGCCATATGGCTTTTGACCTTGACCTCAATTTCACGGTCCAGTGACCAGGTAAAGTTTTTTTGCTTAAGTCTGTTTCTCAATAACTACAAGCCATAGGTCAATGATATTTGGGAGATAGCTTGGTTTTGGTTAGTACATGTCAGTCTGCCATATGGCTTTTGACCTTGACCTCAATTTCATGGTCTAGTGAACAAAGTTGAGTGTTTCTGATTAGAATAGTTTCTTAATTACTGTAAGTGGAATGGTAATAATATTCGGCTTGTAGGTTGCTCTTGAGTAGTGCATGACTGTTTTAGCGACAAGCAGGGACGGGCGAGACATCTATTAGGGTCCACTCTTGTTATGAAAATTTGACAATAAATAAGATCTACAGAATTTTTTAAATGAAGACCGTTTTAATATACACATGTAAAATGCACTGGAATTTTTCAAAATTCTGAATAAATTGACCCAAGACTGTACTTCTAACAATTGCAATTTAGGTTTATAGGAAAGTCCGAGGTTATTCATATTCAGTAGTTACTAGGTACAATTTTTGTAATTTTTACTCAATTATTTGTTAATAAACCACATGTAGATGCTTTCTAGTTTCCATTTAATTGATCAGCCAAATGTTTGAATTAAATCGAAATTAGTAATAGTATAACATATTATAATGATATTCACCTTGTATTGTTGAAAACCTCCTGATACAGGTTATATCGTTGAAATTTCGCAATTGTTGCAGGCATTTTATGACTCATAACTTTTTGTGTTGCCTGTACATACATGTGTAAGTGTTGAGCAGAATATAGGGATCACTTAAGTCATCTTGCCTTGTCGTCTTCATTATTTGTCCCACTTTTTCGTGACTATTTTCTCAGCAACTACATACTGAAATTTTGTATTTGCCTTTTTATGGGGTTCCATATTGGGCTTATCAAATTCAGGTCTGTTGGACATCTACTTCCTGTTTACCAACATGGAATGATTTAAACAAATACTGTCAATTGTAAAAATTTTCCTAACACTTCTCAGCAACTACAAATCACAGCCACTTACAATTTGGTATGTGACTTAATTTTGTTGTTCCATATTGCTCTTATCAAATTCAGGTCTTTTGGACATCTACATGTACTTCCTGTTTACCAACTTGGAATATTTTTATCAAATACTGTGAATGGTAAAAATTTTCATAACACCTTTTTCAGCAACTACAAATCACAGCCCCTTTAAATTTTTTATGTGACTATAGTAAGGAATTCCATATTGTGCTTATCAAAAGCAGGTCTGTTGGACATCTACTTCCTGTTTTACTGCTTGAACTTGGACTTGGACAAATATTGTTGAGGGTTAAAATTTTTGTAACACTTTATTTAACTAATACAAATCACTGCCACTTGAAATTTTGTATGTTACTTTAATATGGGGTTCCATATTGAGCTTATAAAATTCAGGTTTGTTGCACATCTACTTCCTGTTAATCGACTTGGAATATTTTCAATAAATACTGTCAATATGAAAATAAATAGTGTAAGTTATTTTTGTAACACTTCTCTCAACAACTACAAATTACAACCACTTGAAAATTTTGTATGTGACCTAAGTATGGGATTCTATATCTGCTCATCCAATTTAGGTCTGTCTGAAATCTACTTCCTATTTAACAACTTAGAAATTGTGTTTCTGACAACAGCAGGCAACACAAGTTTTCCATGGAAGACTCACAATTAAGTTTTTCATTGTTATTTCAGCCCAGTATGGTTATAGAACAAGTCCCATCAGAGAGAGCTTTACTAGGTTTTATTTTGGCTAAAATACACAAAATTGATCCAGATGTAATTGTGGTATGTAATAATAAGCTTATATGGGAAAATTATATAAAGTTCACACTAAAGGTAAATTTATAATTTCAAATTATTTCTGCTTGGTTGAATTTCTGACTGATGATGATGCCATGATTTCCTATATATGATACTTTGTGTGCTGGCATATTACATCATTGTTTATGCTAAAGTAGTAAATTACTGTTAATTTTACAGATGTGGTTAGTAATCCTATTGCTGTTAGAATTGATCAAAAGGTTGGTGTCTTTGCCTAAAATATTTACAAAAGACATTTAAATATTCCTTAATAGGTAATTGATTTTATTATATAGATAGCGGTGATTTATCGAGTTTTCTCAGTTAAATAAATGTCATATTGTCACCGGTGAAAATAAAGGATTTCTAGTCACTGGATGACGTCTTAATGAAGCGACGTCACAATGTCTCTTCAATGTCGTCGTCAAGTAAACAAATGGCGTATTGACATGAAAAAAATAATCCGCATCTAATATCTCGGTTTTTGAGTAGAAAATCTACATAATAAAAAGCATAACTAATCGGCCGTCATGAATATCAATATAAATGATTGATTTTATTTATAGGTCAGTCATTTAAAATCCCTTTTGATCAAGAAAGGTATTCAGCCAGCTTAAACATAAATACACATCATCTATTTGGGCAACAGAAAATAAATAAATAGAGTGTAAATGGAAAATGCAAATGACAAAAGAGTAATATTATCTGGAAGAAGAATTTGATTTACAGCAATTTTCCTATCAATGAATGTACACAAAAGGTTTCTCAATAGAAGTTTGACCTTCAAGGTAGAAATGTCACATACCCATTCATTGTATTTGTTCTGGATATGGGACAGTTTACCTGATGTCAATTTCAACAAGAAACATGTCAAGTTCACCCAAATTTGTGTATATATTTATATATTTATATATATATATATATAGAGGTAAAGCCAATCGAGGATATCCCTGCATTTTCATAAATTAACCAGATGTACTGTTTAAACCACTACTACTATAATTAGATTTTGTCCCTCCCATCTGTCCTTGATAATGATAACGTTTATTTCAAAACCTATATAATAGTTGAGATGTACTAATTCCTAAAGTGAGTATTTTTGTTCAGGTTGGCTGAATACCTTTGCTTCATCTAAAAAGATATAAATGCCTGCCCTATAAATAAAATCAATGACCTATTGAGGAATATATAAATGTCTTTTATAAACATTTTAGGCAAAGACACCAGTCTAATGATCAATTCTAACAGCAATAGGAATACTAACCACATTTGTGAAATTAACAGTAACAGTTAACCTGGCATATAAAATGCCCTGCTCTACAGATAAACATGGTGCAAAACCTATTCACACATTCACTCTGATAAGATGAAATCATTACCTCTGTTTTCATCTGTTAGAAAATTATCACAACTAACGGAATTACATGAAAAACAAATTTTGCTTTTCAAGATAATCAGCTTTTAAAAGTTAATGTGCAGTTAAATTATACACAAGTTTTGTGTACTACATCTTGTGCATGCATTGGGGACTACCCCTTATGCTCTGACATGTCTTGAATGAGTTGGTGTAATAAATATTTATCAATTTGTCTAAAACTAAGGCTGATTAATGTTAGATACCAATTTTAGCAATATTTCACTATTTTGTTAACATTTCATTGCGTAATACCAGGGCTTTTATACTACTAAAGAATTGCATAAATATACAAAAATTACGCTTTTCTTAGTAACAAATAATACTATGTAATCTGCTATCCACAGGGACATGATATTTATGGCTTTGATCTTGATGTATTACTCCATCGAATTAATGTAAACAAGATACCACACTGGTCAAAAATAGGCAGACTGAAACGAACAAAGATGCCAAAACTCTCAGTAAGTATTGAACAGATACCACACTGGTCAGAAATAGGCAGACTGAAACAAACAAAGATGGCAAAACTCTCAGTAAGTATTTAACAGGATACCACACTGGTCAAAAATAGGCAGGCTGAAACAAACAAAGATGCCAAAACTCTCAGTAAGTATTTAACAAGATACCACACTGGTCAAAAATAGGCAGACTGAAACTAACAAAGATGCAAAACTCTCAGTAAGTATTTAACAAGATACCACACTGGTCAGAAATAGGCAGACTGAAACTAACAAAGATGCCAAAATTCTCAGTAAGTATTTAACAGGATACCACACTGGTCAGAAATAGGCAGACTGAAACTAACAAAGATGCCAAAATTCTCAGTAAGTATTTAACAAGATACCACACTGGTCAGAAATAGGCAGACTGAAACTAACAAAGATGCTAAAACTCTCAGTAAGTATTTAACAAGATACCACACTGGTCAAAAATAGGCAGACTGAAACAAACAAAGATGCCAAAACTCTCGGTAAGTGTTTAATTATCAGTTGAATTGATGAAAGAACTCTCAGTCATGTACATGTGTATTAGGTCAGTGAAAATCACTGTTGATGTATTCTGCTGATCATTTCCCAAAAAATGTACTTTTATAAGATCTTTTTCATTGGACAATGATAAATTGAAAATTAGTAATGATTTTTATATGCCCGTCATTAGAAAAATTATTAATTTATTAAAAGTACATTTTTTAATGACAGACGTATTATAGTATACCGATTGTCCGTCTCTCTGTCTGTTTCATATGTTGCGCTCTAACTTGACAACATTCAGCCAATTCACTTCAAACTTTGTACAGGTAGTGGGTAGGATGACTTCACAATATGTATACTTTTTTTTTGCAAAATTTCGATTTTTCTTTCCATAGTTATGGGACTTTATTTGTCAAATTTAAGCCAGTTTTTCATGTCATGCTCGAACTTGACAACCCTTTGGCCAGTTCAATTCAAACTTTGTAGAGGTATTGGTATGATGGCATCAAGATCTGTTTATTTTTTGTGAAATTCTATTTTTCTTGTAAGAGTTATAGGATTTTATTTGTCAAATTTGAGGCAGAATTTACATGTCCGTTCGAACTTGATAACCCTTCGGACAATTCACTTCAAACTTTGTAGAGATATTCTGAATGATGTCCTGGAGATCTGTATACTTTTTTGTGAAATTTCGATTTTTTGTCTCTCCCATTACAAAAAAGTCTCCGGAGCGGGACTTAGGGATAGCGTTTCCAGCGGCGGCGGCGTCAACAATTGCAAACTATTGTGAATTAACAAGCTTAGGCCAAAAATAAATAATTGTTTGGTCCCCAAACCCTACCTATCAAGTGGCATGTGGTTAGGTAGGTAGGCAAAATATTTTATTTCTAATGTTCTATGTAATTGAATGATTTCATCTTGCATGTCGAAGTTTTAAGTTTGAAAATAAGAAATCTAAGAAATTCAATTATTTGTTCATTTTATTCAGTGGCATCTTTCCAGTTGTTATACAGTCCCTGCAAACAGATAACACAATTCTGTGCGTCTTCAGAGCTTCATTGTCTTTTTGCTCCTGTGTTAGAGCAGAATGGACATATTGTCTGGCTTGGATAATGTGCTTCAATTAAGCAAGTTCAACATGTTTGCAGTCTGACATTGATCACTCCTTGAAGGGCATCTCCTGGATGAAACAACGGCAGTAGAATACCAAAGGAACAAGGGAAGCGATGACCACAAAAATCGAAGTCCAAAGACATGGCAAAAACGGCAACAGAGAAAAACAGACAAAACAAGGACGTGAGACAGCCACAATGCACGGAAATAAAAAAGACGACATTAAAAACTGAGGCACTCATAGTGTGAACTCCAATGAAAACCGGGAGTGACATGAAAGACATCAGGTCTAATGTTACAACATGTTAATCGATTGATTTTTGAAGAGGTTCACATCTAGTGAGCAGTATTTCAGATGTACCATTCTAGGATATTTTAATATTTTTACAACTGAAGTACTAATTTTAAGAACAAGTTAATCAATTCAATCAATTTAAAAGAAGAAAGAAAAAGGGATGGTTTGGACAACTGGGACAACAAGTTGTTATTATATTTATGACAACTTTCTATGTCCAGTACTTCAGGTCTGGCCTGATAACTGTTGGATACTTTAACAATATTAAATATCGAAAGCATAGAAATTTAAAAAAACTTAGGAATATCTTCCTTGTGCAATGCTTAGTCTTAAGCTGGATTTTGTTCGCAATTCAAAACCAAGTACAACTAGAGCGTCACCGAATGGTCTTGCTAATTAGAACCCTGAACCAATAAGGCATGTTTAGATTTAAGTGTGTGTGCGTGGACACAATACAGTTGTTGACACAGTACAAATGTGGAAACGGTGATATAACTCGCCCTTTTTAGCTCACCTGACCCATAGAGTCAGTGTGAGCTATTGCCATCACTTGGCGTCTGTTGTCTGGCATCCATCCGTCATCCGTTAACTTTTCACATAATCATCTTCTCCTCTGAAACCACTGAAGCAAATTCAACCAAACTTTACAGGAATGATGTACTAAAGGTCCTTAACAATGATAACTCATTTCCTTTCGATCCAACAAAAAACATAGCCGCCAGCACGGAACAAGGATTTACATTGGACCGTATGGGAAAATCACATTTTCATCTTCTGCTCTGAAACAACTGAAGCAATTTCAACCAAACTTTACAGAAATGTTGTACTAAAGGTTCTTTACAAAGATTGCTCATTTCGTTCCAATCCGATAAAAAACATGGCCGCCAGCGCGGAACTTGGTTTAACATTGGACCCTATGGGAAAAATCACATTTTCATGTTCTGCTTTGAAACCACTGAAGCAAATTCGACCAAACTTAACAGGAATGATGTACTAAAGGTCCTTAACAAAGATATCTCATTTCATTCCGATCTGACAAAAAACATGGCCGCCAGCACGGAACAAGGATTTACATTGGACCCTATGGGAAAGTCACATTTTCATCTTCTGCTCTGAAACAGCTGAAGCAAATTCAACCAAACTTTACAGGAATGATGTATGGAAGGTCCTTTACGAAGATAGCTAATTTCTTTTCAATGCGATAAAAACCATGGCCACCAGCGCGGAACTTATGTTTAACATTGGACCCTATGGGAAAAATCACATTTTCATCTTCTGCTCTGAAACAGCTGAAGCAAATTCAACCAAACTTTACAGGAATGATGTACTAAAGGTCCTTAACAAAGATTGCTCATATCCTTCCGATCCGATGAAAAACATGGCTGCCAGCAAGGAACATGGTTTAACATTGGACCCTATGGGAAAGTCACATTTTCATCTTCTTCTCTGAAACCACTGAAGCAAATTAAACCAAACTTTACAGGAAAGATGTATGGAAGGTTTTTTACAAAGATTGCTCATTTTGTTCCGATCCGATAAAAAACATGGCCGCCAGCACAGAACTTGGGTTCAACATTGGACCCTATGGGAAAATCACATTTTCATCTTCTACTCTAAAACGGCTGAGGCAAATTCAACCAAACTTTACAGGAATTATGTTCTAAAGGTCCTTAACAAAGATTGCTCATTTCCTTTCAATCCACCACAAAACATGGCCGCCAGCATGGAACATGGTTTAACATTGGACCATAAGGGAAAATCACATTTTAATCTTCTCCTCTGAAACCACAGGAGCAAATTGAACCAAACTTTACAGGAATAATGTACTAAAGGTCCTTAACAAAGATTGCTTATTTTGTTCCGATCGGAGAAAAAATATGGCGGCCAGCATGGGACATAGTTTAACATTGGACCCTATGGGGAAAATCATATTTTCATCTTCTCTTCTGAAACCACTGAAGCATTGAATTCAACCAAACTCTACAGGAATGATTTACTAAAGGTCTTTCCAAAGATTGCATATTTTGTTCTGATCCGACCAAAAAAAAATGACTGCCAGTGTGGAACTTAGGTTTAACATTGAACCCTATGCGAAAAATCACATTTTCATCATCTCCTCTGAAATCACTAAAACAAATTCAACCAAACTTAAGAGGAATTATGTACTAAACGTCCTTAACAAAGATTGCTCATTACATTCAGATCTGATAAAAAAAACATGGCAGCCAGCACAGAACTTAGGTTTAATATTGGAATCTATTGGAAAATCACATTTTCATGTTTTCTCTGAAAGGGCTGAAGCAATTCCAACCAAATTGTACAGGAATGATGTATGGAAGGTACTTTACAAAATTTTCTCATTTCATTTTGATCCGACAAAAACATGGCCTCCAGGTCAGAACATAGTTTAACGTTGTAGCCCGGTATGTGAAAACCATACTTTTTCATTACCTTCTCTGAAACTAAACAAATTTAACTAAACTGTATTGGAATGATGTATTAAAGGTCCTTTGCAAAGATTACTCATTTCAATAGGATCAGAAAACAAAACACTTGTGCCAATGGAGAACATAGCTTAACATTAGACCTCATTGGTAAAATACATCTTTTTTGGTCATGCTTGGCATAGAAGCATTTTGTCAGCTGAACGATACAGGCTCAGTCTCTGAGCCTCTAGTTTCAAAAAATATTATAAGACGAATTATCTTCCTTTCAAAATTTCAGGCAGCAACCATACAACTTCACACACATCTTCAGATGGTGTACTACAACTGTGTAACATTTCATCAAAATTCAAGCAGTCGTTTAGGAGAACATGTGCTGACAAGGTGCCTGGACGGACTTACAGTGTGAGTCCTATATATCCCCCCAAACTTTGCTTGGAGGGGACAAATATATTGCTTGCAGGGGATTAAAGAGAAAGGAAAAAAGTTTTATACAAATATATTTCTTAGTTGATAGGATATGCCAGCTTGATATGTGCACAATTACAAAAAATATGGAAAACTGGGACATTTTCCATTCAAAGGTGTTTAGCAAACTTAGTGAACAAATACATTATATGTACTACTAAATGGGGACATTCTTTTGAACCAATCACAACAGGACACAATGAAAATGTCAAACACTGTGCATAGAGGCATTAATAATCATTTATTGCGGTACCCTCATGTAAATTTTTACGATACTTCGGAAGGATGGTAATGCATCACCACTTTAGCACACCAGGAACAATGTAAGTCTGCTTTTACGAGACGAGGAGATGTCTGTTTTAATGAGACATAATAAATCTTCAGGACTGCTGATTTTTTGAAACCACAGTGAAAGGAGTTATTTGAGATTCTATTCAAAAACATTTGAGAAATCTTTAAAAAAAAGAAATGGCCATTCGAACGTTTTTCCTGTCGGGAGTATCTTCCTCCGCTTGTGTTAAATATCTGTGGCATTGACATCCCCACAGATATCCTCCAACACATCTTTCGTGGAAAATAGGCGCAAAGCATTTGAAACGATAGTTATTTCAGGTTTCCTGTCGTAAAAAATCTTCAAAGTAGTTTCCATCACGACGTGATCACATTTAAAGAAGATAAGTGTCGAGTATAAGGTAAATCCCCGAGAATGTCGAATGAACTGAAATCCCAATCACTGAGGCGTTTTCATCTATATTGATCCAGAATTGCGCTTTAAACAGTTACTCCTCATGCTTGGAACTTGATCTCTCCACTCTACAGGAACACCTCCGACTTAGAAAATCAATAAAAAAAAATTTAATACCACATCAGCGATAAAATAATTCCAGTCGCAGCAATTTTTTTGGGTCGATCGGATTGGGGAAACAAACAAAATTTTATTTTAGGCCTTATGTTAGTTGTAGGTCCATAATATTTGATTTGCAGTTGCATTTTTTATGGGTACAACTCAAATCCCTACTTTGATTATGGCCCTGGCCCCTTAGTCACACATGAAAGATCACATTAAGTTTTAGCAAGCAGTTTGTACAGCCCTAGGCACTTGATATTTGACATGCAGTTGCATCTTGGGGAGTACATACCGATTCCATGCCCTTATGGTGGCCCTGGCCCCTTGGTCACGCATGAACGATCACTGAAGGTTTTTAGCAAGCAGTTTGTACAGCCTATACCAGTAGTCCTAGGCACTTGATATTTGACATGCAGTTGTGTCTTTGGGAGTACATTCAGATTCCAAGCCCAGAAGGTGGCCCTGGCTCCTTAGTCATGCATGAGTGATCACATTTTTTCCCAAGGAAATTGTAAACACAGTTAAAGATTATATTTTATTTTTATTCCTGCTGCAGTAGATCAATGTGCAAATTAAGGCGATGCAAGGGGCGGGTGAGACATATCCTGTGTCCACAGTTTATGTTTCAAGAGTTGTTGGACTTGTTTTTCAAATTTAAGGCAATTTTTTACATTTCGCACTGTAACTGATTAATACTTTAATCAGCTCACTTTAACCTTTGCATAATGATTTTTTAAAAGAGATATCAAGCTTAATTAGGTAGTTATAGGTGCATTATAAATTGAGAACCCCCTACCCCTAGCAAAATTGTGAAGGATTGATGATGGGAGTATCTTGTGACTTGGGGCAGCTGTTTTTTTGATTATAATAAAATTTTGTTATATTTAAGAAGTATTGCTTTTGTAGCCTAAGTTGACAAATAATCATGTTTATACAAGATTTTGACCAATGTCTTCTTCCACATAAATAATATTTTTTTTACGAACAATGGATAGGGTTAGACCCATAATAGAACATAGTCTGTGGTTTTGTGTGTAGGTTTGAAGACATTTTGAAAAGTATTATCAAGATATCTAGAACATTAATATGGCTTAAACTTGAACTTTTGGATAAAAGTATAGAGACTGTAAATATATTATTAGAAATGTTTGTTAATAGGGCCATCCAGGACACAAGTCGGGTTCAGCAGATAAAACTTCGACGTGTGGGCGTCTAGTTTGTGATGTTATGATATCTGCCAAGGAATTATTACGATGTAGAAGTTATGATCTCACAGAATTAGCAAATCAAATTTTACATCAGAAGCGACGAGAAATTGAATATGAAGAAATAAAGAATATGTATTTGTAAGTATATTATGCATTTAACTTTGTTTTATATTTTTTGCGAGAGTTGTTGGTAAATTTCTTGTGCCATTCAACAGAATTCACTGTTGTACCATATAAAATTTTCCTTATATAAATGATTTGAAAATAAAAATTGACAATTTGACTTTTTTATTTCCTCAAAGGAAAAACCATCTGTTGATGGTCGACAAGTTTGTTGACCGCAGCCAAACTGTTCACCGCTTGTCTTATTTTGATTGGTTAATTAACACCATGCGTGTATCACTTGATCTGTTGTTTGGAACAACAACATGGCAACATCCATGAATAGTGTTTGGATGAAATGGATCGTATTAAACAAAACTGAAAGTTTGCAGCACATATGGATATGCCAATGAAACATATTTTAAATACAAAAACAAGATTTTGACCAATAAAACATTTTAAATACAAAAACACATTGCACTTGAAAAGGTATAACAAAATAGTTATAGACTGGGTCCTCAGACAAAGGCTTTGTGCAACAGTTCAGTCCTCAGGTCAAACAAAACAGTTGTTGTTTTTGGACCCAGTCAGTAACTGTATACATGTATTACTGGTGTGGGAATGTAATTTAGTCAGATGGGTAATGATTATACAAGTATTCTCAGATTCAGTGGGACAGTTAGCCACCTTTGTCTTCAACTGCTTGAGAAACTAGTTTAGTTTTGTATTGGGGTTATTTTTATGCCCGGCCCACGAATGTGGAAGGGGCATATAGTGTTACCCTTGTCCGTCCGTCTGTACGTCTGGTTAAGTTTTGCGTTAAAGTCCTTTTCTCAGAAACTGTGAGAGGTAGAATGATGATAATAGGTCTGTAGGTAGATCTTTGATAGTACTACAGGGTTCATTAGGTAGTTTGACTCTTTGACCTATATTTCATGCTTGAGTGACTCTGGTTCAGTTTAATGTTCAAGTCCATTTTTCAACAACTATGCATTATAGGACAATGATATTTCATCAAATTAATTGCCTTGATGAGTACTACCCAAATCATTGACAATTAGGTGGCTTTGACATATATTTTACGCTTCAGTGACTTTGGTTAAGTTTTGCATTAAAGTCCATTTCTCAACAACTACACATTATAGGACAATGATATTTCATCAAATTAATTGCCTTTATGAGTACTACCCAAATCGTTGACAATTGGGTGGCTTTGACCTGCATTTTATGCTTCAGTGACTTTGGTTAAGTTTGGCGTTAAAGTCCATTTCTCAACAACTACACATTATAGGACAATGATATTTCATCAAATTAATTGCCTTGATGAGTACTACCCAAACCATTTACAAAAAGGTGGCTTTGACCTGCATTTTACACTTCAGTGACTTTGGTTAAGATTTGCTTTTAAGTCCATTTCTCAACAACTGCACATTATAGGACAATGATTTTTCATCAAGTTAATTGCCTTGATGAGTACTGCCCAAATTAATGACAATAAGGTGGCTTTGACCTGCATTTTATGCTACGGTGAATTGGTTAAGGTTTGCCTATAGGACAATGATATTTCATCAAATTAATTGCCTTGATGAGTACTGCCCAAATTTATGACAATTAAGTGGCTTTGACCTTCATTTTAATATGAGGTTATCCTTAGCGATAAATCTTTTGGCGGGGCATCCATGTCTTACAGACACATTGTCTAGTTCAGAATCTGTAATTGATAAATATTTTACGAAAGGATATGGATTAAATGAACATGAGACCATAACACATATGTTAAATCCAACTGAAATAATTTTAATGAGCTGCATGGCCATTTGGAAATTAATTCCTCATCAGCAGCACTAGAACCCAAACAAAGGAAATCCATATTCAAACTAGAGATTGTGTCTCTAAGACAAGGATGCCCTGCCAATAAATTTATCGCAACAGATAACCTAAGTCAATTGGGCATAAAATAAATCCTCTGTCAGTGAATTCAATTGTGATGGAATATTGTGTGTAGTTGCTTAGAAGTGGACCTAAACCGAAAAAAATTTAACAATGTCATTCAAGCATAAAATGTAGGTCATGGATACCCAATGCTTGGTGAAACAGGTAGTTCTCCTATAGATAAATGTTACAGTGAAATATCATGATGCTACAATACTTAGTCATTGAGAAACAGCCTTAAATGCAAAAGTTAACCAGTCACTGAAACATAAAATGTAGGTCAAAGTCACTTAATTGTGAATGACTTGGGTAGTACTCGTCAAGGCAATTAATTTGATGAAACATCATCGTCTTATAATGTGTAGTTCTTGAGAAATGGACTTACATGTAAAACTTAATTAGAGTCACTCAACCATGAAATGTAGGTCAAAGAGTCAAACTGCCTAGTGAACTCTGTAGTACTATCAAAGATCTATGTACTGGCCTACTATAATTGTTCTATACCTTACAGTTTTCGAGAAATGTACCTTAATGCAAAACTTAACCAGATGTACGGACGGAAGGACGGACAAGGGTAACACTATATGCCCCTTCCACATTCGTGGGCGGGACATAAAAATGTTTAAAATGCATAAAACCAAATGAAATCTGAATAATCAGTAATATCAAATATAGCTCAGGACAAAACTACGATGGAGGGAGTTAATCCTTCGGTTTTAGAATTTACATAAATTTAGATAATAGTAATTGAGATATTATCTCAGGCCAAAAATAAAAAATTGTTTGTTTCCCCTTCCTCGACCGACCCGCTAAAATTGCTGCTACCCAAAAAATTTTATCGACCGTTGCTGTTCATTTTTTTTTTTTTTTTTTTTTTTTTTTTTTTGGTCTACAGTCAACAAGAGTTTGCTATGTAAAACAGGCATTATTTCAATGTATTTGAAATTTGAAGTAAAATTTTTTATTTGAAGAAAAACTAAAATAATTTTCCTACCTACCTACCCATAACCTGAACAACCCAGTCGGGGAGGGGAAACATAAATATTTTTAATGTTGGCCTCATGTACAAGTACACCATATCTAAGAAAAATTAAGAGCATACATCTCTACCATCGGGAATTGTTTTACAAACTCCACATTTCAATAAAAGACAAACTCCTGTATTAGATATTTTACGAAAGGATATGGAGTAAATGAACATGAGACCATAACACATATGTTAAATCCAACTGCAATAATTTTAATGAGTTGTATGGCCATTTCGGAAATTAATTCCTCATCAGCAGCACTAGAACCCAAACAAAGGAAATTCATATTCAAAAAATGTTTAAAGCATGTTTTACATTTCCAGTTTCTCATTGCACTGTATTACCATGTATTTAAGAAGCTCACATTTAGACTGCTACCCACAGCTATACAACTGTTGTTGCTTGAACACACTTGTAATTTTGAACAGATATATAATGATAAGGAGGGGTAGTAAAATTTCTCAAGCCTGCAGGCTTATGAATCTTTGACCCAAGACCATGTCTATTAACCAATCAGAATGCAACTTACTTAAATTAGGTGTAAATTTGGATTATATTCAATAGTCTAGGGTTATTGTATTAGTAAAAGTAACAGGGGTGAAGTATTAATATAATGATAAATTCTGATGAATCGAATTTGGAAAATGACCATAGAAACTGTGCTCTGTGGCTTTGTTCACACACATAAAATATGTTCTTACATCCTTTGAAAATTGTGTATTTTCAGATCATCACAACATTTACTGAAGCTGATAGAATTTACATTGCTAGACTCTACGTATATCCTGAAAATTATGTATGAACTGAATGTATTACCTCTAGCGTTACAGATAACTAATATATGTGGAAATGTAATGGTAGGCATAGTAACTTGTTGTCATAGAACTTGTAATTGTAGGCATAGTAACTTGAAAATTATTTATGAACTGAATAAATACCTCTAGCATTACAGATAACTAATATCTGTGGAAATGTTACGGGAGGCATAGTAACTTGTTATAGAACTTGTAACGGTAAGCATATTCATTTGTCAGATGTGTAATGGTAGGCATAGTAACTTGTCAGATGTGTAATGGTAGGCATAGTAACTTGTCAGATGTATAATGGTAGGCATAGGAACTTGTCAGATGTGTAACGGTAGGCATAGTAACTTGTCAGATGTATAATGGTAGGCATAGGAACTTATCAGATGTGTAATGGTAGGCATAGTAACTTGTCAGATGTGTAATGGTAGGCATAGTAACTTGTCAGATGTATAATGGTAGGCATAGGAACTTGTCAGATGTGTAACGGTAGGCATAGTAACTTGTCAGATGTGTCGTGGTAGGCATAGTAACTTGTCAGATGTGTAACGGTAGGCATAGTAACTTATCAGATGTGTAATGGTAGGCATAGTAACTTGTCAGATGTGTAATGGTAG
>MJUU01022477.1:922-13579 GCA_002080025.1 Modiolus philippinarum | reverse complement strand
GCCAGCGGGGATCATAGTTTTAACATTGGACCCTATGGGAAAATACTTTCAAAGATCTTCTCCTCTGAAACTACTGAGCCAATTGAAACCAAACTTGGCCAAAATAGTCCTTAGATGGTCCCCCTGCAAAAAGTTGTTTTTCAGATCCGCGCTTTATCCAAGATGGCCGCCAGCAGGGATCATAGTTTTAACATTTAACCCTATGGGAAAACACATTCAAAGATCTTCTCCTCTGAAACTACTTCTCCAATTAAAACCAGACTTGGCCACAATAGTCCTTAGATGGTCCCCTGCAAAAAAGATGTTTTTTTAGATCTGCGCTATATCCAAGATGGCCGCCAGCGGGGATCATAGTTTTAACATTGGACCCTATGGGAAAACACATTCAAAGATCTTCTCCTCTAAAACTACTGAGCCAATTGAAACCCAACTTGGCCACAATAGTCCTCAGATGGTCCCCTGCAAAAAAGTTGTTTTTCAGATCCGTGCTTTATCCAAGATGGCCGCCAGCGGGGATCATAGTTTTAACATTGGACCCTATGGGAAAACACTTTCAAAGATCTTCTCCTCTGAAACTACTGAGCCAATTGAAACCAAACTTGGCCATAATAGTCCTTAGATGGTCCCCTGCAAAAAAGTTGTTTTTCAGATCCGCGCTATATCCAAGATGGCCGTCAGCGGGGATCATAGTTTTAACATTGGACCCTATGGGAAAACACATTCAAAGATCTCCTCCTATAAAACTACTGAGCCAATTGAAACCCAACTTGGCCACAATAGTCCTTAGATGGTCCCCTGCAAAAAGTTGTTTTTCAGATCCGCGCTATATCAAAGATGGCCTTCAGCGGGGATTATAGTTTTAACATTGGACCCTATGGGAAAACACTTTCAAAGATCTTCTCCTCTACAACTACTTGGCCAATTAAAACCAAACTTGGCCACAATAGTCCTTAGATTGTCCCCTGCCAAAAAGATGTTTTTCAGATCCGCACGATATCCAAGATGGCCGCCAGCGGGATCATAGTTTTAGCATTGGACCCAATGGGAAAACACTTTTAAAGATCTTCTCCTCTGAAACTACTTGGCCAATTGAAACGAAACTTGGGCACAAGAGTTATTTTCAGGTCTTTGCTTAATGCAAGATGTCTGCCAGTGGGGAACAATTTTAACATTTGACCCATTGGGAAACATTAAATATCTTCTCCTGAAATTACATAGCCAATAGTGAAAACATACTTAGTCACAACAGGCCATAGTTGTTCCCGTTAGAAAAACTTGCCTGGCTTGTCTGCATGGCATTCAAGATGGCCCCAGTGGAGAACATAGATTAACCTTGAGACCTATCGGAAGCCTATCGGAAAGCATTTAAAGATGTTCTCCTCTGAAAATATTTAGTCAATTGGAACCAAAATTAGACTCGCTGGTCCCCTTCAAGAAAGGTGACAGTAGAACTGCACCCCATCCAAAATAGCTGCCAGTCTGGAATATAGTTTAACTTAAGATAATATAACATCAATGTCTATTAACTAATTTGAAAATAATGCCCTTAAAACATTGGGATTATTTTAACTGCATAAATCAGCCGTGGCCCAGGTGAGCTATACAGGCTCTTGAGAGCCCTTTGTATTGTTATTAAGGTACGTATGAAGAGTTTCCTAGAGGTTCTCATCAGGATAATAGTAGTTCACTGAAGTCCATCATAACTGTATAAATTATTGTATGATATGTACATTTTCAAAATGGTAAACACTTTCTTTAAATATATGTAAAGCCTAGAAATTTTCTGAAATAACATTGTATGAAAACTTCAATTGCTTATTTCATGGATAATCTGTTCATTGATTGCATTTGTGAAAAAAGAACCAAAAAAAAACAAACAAACAAAAAAACAAGAGTGCTTCAGTTTTGTTTAGGTTTGTTCAACTGGAAATATGCATCCAGTAAAGCAGAATTTAGATAAGAATTTCTTTTCAGTGTTTATAAGAAATAATTTCAGGGATAAAATAAAAGGATTTTCATATCATACTTGTTCTTATCTTAGATTCAGTGACTGAACAACAATCTTGACAGGAATAGTCTGTGCAAAGCATTAAACATATTTCTTTTAGAAACTTAACTGTGAACATTGAAAAATTGTAATATATAATAACCTTACATGTATTTGAGAGATTAGAGAAATTGTAATATATAATAATCTTACATGTATTTGAGAGATTAGAGAAATTGTGATATATAATAACCTTACATGTATTTGAGAGATTAGAGAAATTGTAATATATAATAATCTTACATGTATTTGAGAGATTAGAGAAATTGTAATATATAATAACCTTACATGTATTTGAGAGATTAGAGAAATTGTAAAATATAATAACCTTACATGTATTTGAGAGATTATAGCATATTTTGATATTTCAAGCATGAAGTCCATGATGATGAAGAATTGGATGGTGCAAAATCACAAAAAACACAGGGAAAGAGGAAACCAGCATATGCTGGAGGTCTGGTACTGGAGCCTAAAAAAGGTTAGCACTAAAACATAATATTTACAAAAACATACATTACACTCGTCCTTCAAAAAAGAATGTTGTAGAATTAAAAAATGCCATTGTTGATATGGTTCTTATTCATTCCAAAACTGAAACAAGTTTTCAAGTTCATGTTAATTCCAGTCCTGCAATGTAAAATTATTTTAAATGAGTTGGAAATGGAGGTTACAAAGTATAGTAGAACTTTGATGGCTCGAATTGCAATAACTGGAACACCATGGGTGCCTCGGACCAATAACTGGAACACCATGGGTGCCACGGACCAATAACTGGGACACCATGGGTGCCTCGGACCAATAACTGGAACACCATGGCTGCCTCGGACCAATAACTGGGACACCATGGGTGCCTCGGACCAATAACTGGAACACCATGGGTGCCTCGGACCAATAACTGGAACACCATGGATGCCTCGGACCAATAACTGGGACACCATGGATGCCTCGGACCAATAACTGGAACACCATGGATGCCTTGGACCAATAACTGGAACACCATGGGTGCCTCGGACCAATAACTGGAACACCATGGATGCCTCGGACCAATAACTGGAACACCATGGATGCCTTGGACCAATAACTGGAACACCATGGATGCCTCGGACCAATAACTGGAACACCATGGATGCCTCGAACCCTTTTTATGGTCCCTTTGTTCAAGGTTAAACATAGTTTGACCTCTATATCTCAAACACCCTGTTGACTCGAAATGTTGTCAACAGTACCTTGGGTGTAGGAGCCATGGCAGTTCGACTGTAGATTTTTTACCTTTTGAGTATTCTTGTCAATATGTCAATCTGTTTCATCAGACATTCATATCAGTACTGATTATTGTACATTGTATTTCAGGTTTTTATGACAAGTATATATTGTTGTTGGATTTCAACAGTTTGTACCCCTCCATCATACAGGAATACAATATATGTTTTACAACAGTCAACAGAGAGGCAGTCAATAGAGTAGGGGTAAGTTATCACTAGTCAGTTTGTATCCCTCCATCATACAGGAATACAATATATGTTTTACAACAGTCAACAGAGAGGCTGTCAATAGAGTAGGGGTAAGTTATCACTAGTCAGTTTGTATCCCTTCATCATACAGGAATACAATATATGTTTTACAACAGTCAACAGAGAGGCTGTCAATAGAGTAGGGGTACGTTATCACTAGTCAGTTTGTATCCCTCCATCATACAGGAATACAATATATGTTATACAACACTCAACAGAGAGGCTGTCAATAGAGTAGGGGTAAGTTATCACTAAACAGTTTGTATCCCTCCATTGTACAGGAATACAATACATGTTTTACAACAGTCAACATAGAGGCAGTCAATAGAGTAGGGGTAAGTTATCACTGATCAAGTTTGTATCCCTCCATCATACAGGAATACAATATATGTTTTACAACAGTCAACAGAGAGGCAGTCAATAGAGTTGGGGTAAGTTATCACTAGTCAGTTTGTATCCCTCTATCATACAGAAATACAATACATGTTTTACAACAGTCAACATAGAGGCAGTCAGTAGAGTAGGGGTAAGTTATCACTAATCAGTTTGTATCCCTCCATCATACAGGAATACAATATATGTTTTACAACAGTCAACAGAGAGGCTGTCAATAGAGTAGGGGTAAGTTATCACTAAACAGTTTGTATCCCTCCATCATACAGGAATACAATATATGTTTTACAACAGTCAACAGAGAGGCTGTCAATAGAGTAGGGGTATTAAAGCTTCAAATTAAACTTATTAATGACTGATTTTCTCAAGACTAGTACATTATAAGTACCTATCAGTTTACTATTACATTGTTAAAATTTTTCATTGGAAACCCATGGTCAGTGTTATAGTAATGATAAACAATGTACAGTTGGTGCAGTTTAGGAAAGAAAAAAGACACATTTGCAATATGAATTCAGATGATTTATAGGACATATGGCAGAATATGGTAATTGCACTGTTTTTGAAAAATGCTATTTCATGGATGTAAAAAGAATCAAAACTAGAATATTATTTTAGACATAAAAAAAATCTCACAAATAAAAGTAATTAATGGAATAATGAAACCTGTCTTGACCCAACCTTTTAAGACTGGAGATATTATTTAGGCAAGACAGAGAGTTTATACATGTTCATGCAGGTTGGGAACATGTAAATACTGATACATATGGACTTTTCGGCATATTTTTAGTTCGCCTCAACGAAGTTGAGGGGAACTATTAGAGTACCCCCGGCTTCCTCGTCCACGTCCGAGTTCAGTTCTCGGTCACTGCACATGGTAGGATCATCTAACCGTGCACATGCATGCATCTCTGATGATAGGTCAGCATCCTGGCAAAATTAGGTCACTTTGACCTATATTTTCCGCTTGACTGACTTACATTCAAGTTTATGTCTAAGTTCAGATTTCGGTCATGGTACACAGTAGGATCATCTAACCTTGCATACAGGTGCATCTTGAGCTATC
Organism: Modiolus philippinarum; assembly: GCA_002080025.1. Lineage (NCBI taxonomy): Eukaryota > Metazoa > Mollusca > Bivalvia > Mytilida > Modiolidae > Modiolus > Modiolus philippinarum. The sequence continues at coordinate 8,562 of MJUU01022477.1, read as the reverse complement.
TCACAGCCTCCCAGAAAATTAGGTCTCTCTATATTTTCCGCTTGAGTGGCTCGAATTTGAATTTACATCCAAGTTCATATCTGAGTAACTATACATAGTATGATAATCTAACTGTGCATGTGCATGCATCTCTGATGGTAGGTCAGCATCCAGGCAAAATTAGGTCACTTTGACCTACATTTTCCGCTTGAGTGACTTACATTCAAATCGATGTCCCAGTTTAGATCTCAGTCATTGTACATGGTACGATCCTCTAACCTTGCCTATGAATGCATCTCTGGTGGTAGGTCAGCATCCAGGCAAAATTAGGTCACTTTGACCTACATTTTCCGCTTGAGTGATTTACATTCAAGTTTATGTCCAGGTTCAGATTTCGGTCACTGTACACGGTACGATCATCTAACCTTGCACATGCATGCATCTCTGATGGTAGGTCAGCATCCAGGCAAAATTAGGTCACTTTGACCTACATTTTCCCCTTGACTGACTTTCATTCGAGTTTACATTCGAGTTGACATCTCAGTCACTGTACATGGTATGATAATCTAACCTTGCACATGCATGCATCTCTGATGGTAGGTCAGCATCCAGGCAAAATTAGGTCAGTTTGCCTTACATTTTCCGCTTGACTGACTTACATTCAATTTTATGCCGAGTTCAGATCTCGGTCACTGTACATGCAGTGATTTTGTAAGCCTTGTTTTACTACCTTATAAAGACAGTTTCCCCTGGGACTTTTTAGCTCGCCGGGACAAATGTCCGGAGAGCTATTGTCAAACCCCTGTCGTTGGCGTCGTCAGCAAAAACTTTAACCTTGCTTCTGGAATGGAGACGTTAAGTTATGGGATGTTGATATTTAGTATGTGGCTTCCTTGTGATGAGAGCTTTCTTGTGGAACCATATTTGTAGACATTTTGACCTTGACCTTGCCCCTAGGGCAATATATAAAAAACTTTAACCTTGCCTCTAGAAGGTAGGCTTTTACTGGTAGGGTGTTCATATTTGGTATGTGACTTCCTTATGATGAAAGCTTCTAATGTTATCATATTTGCAGACATTTTGACCTTGACCTTGCCTCTAGAAGGTAGGCTTTTACTGGTAGAGTGTTCATATTTGGTATGTGACTTCCTTATGATGAGAGCTTTCTAGTGGTACCATATTTGTAGACATTTTGTCCTTGACCTTTCCCTGAGGGCAATTTTTGAAAAACTTGAACCTTGCCTCTAGAAGGTAGGCTTTTAGTGGTAGGGTGTTCATATTTGGTATATGACTTGCTTATGATGAGAGCTTTCTAGTGGTACCTTATTTGTAGACATTTTGACCTTGACCTTTCCCTGAGGGCAATTTTTGTAAAACTTTTGTTTGTAGGAAGATCTATATGGGTACACGCCAGTCTGACACCTGTCATGTTTCTTTGACCTCAATTTCATGGTTCATTGACTTTGTTAAATTTTTACATTCAAGTCTATTTCTCAGCAACTGTAGCCTCTAGACTCACAATATTTGTCCTATAGCAAGATTTATTTGGGTATATGCCAGTCTGACATTTGTCATGTAACCTTGACCTCAATTACATGGTTCAGTGATTTTTGTACTTTTAAGTCTATATTTCAGCAACTGTTCCACTTATCATAAATCACAAGTCACAAGTGTGGACTCGTCATATTTGATTAATAGCAATGTCTTAATGGATACATGTCAGTCTGACACTATTTTATTAACCTTGACCTTTATATCATGGTTCAGTGACTTTGCTATTTTTTTTTCTACATTCAAGTCTGTTTCTCTGCTATTTGAATAGCTAAGGAAATTTATCCTAAATCTGCATGATTATGTATATAATCTTGATGAAAAAGTATTTCATGATGTCATAAAAGTATAGACCTTGCTAATTAAGTTTCACACAAATATAAGAACTAAATTGATTGACAATAGCCCCTGGCAAATTGTGAGATGTACTTAATACATATTGAAACTGTTAATGCATGACTTTACAATATAAATGTGTAATTATTATAAGTTCAATTTTTTGGATGGACTTTACCATAAATTTCAATTAGCATAATTGGATTGATAGAACTATAAAAAGGATTAGTATATATTTGATCATTGTTTCTAATTGTTATACTATTTAAAACACATATTTTTTAATTTTAATTTCTGTATCAGTTGTCTTGATAGCCTTTGTTTTTATTAGCTCACCTGGCTATGCCAGGGTGAGCTTTTGCCATCACTTGGCGTCCGTCGTCTGTCCGTCCGTCTAATCCAAGATGGCCGCCAGCGGGGAACATAGTTTTAACATTGGACCTTATGGGAAAGACATTCAAAGATCTTCTTGTCAGAAACTACCAGTCCAATTGTAACCAAACTTAGTCACAATGGTCTTTAGGTGGTCCCTTCCAAAAAAGGTATCTGGCATGTCCGTACCTAATCCAAGATGGCCACCAGCGGGGAACATAGTTTTAACATTGGACCCTATGGGAAAGACATTCAAAGATCTTCTTCTCAGAAACTACCAGTCCAGTTATAACCAAACTTAGTCACAATGGTCCTTAGATGGTCCCTTCCAAAAAAAGGTATCTGGCAGGTCCGTACCTCATCCAAGATGGCCGCCAGTGGGAACATAGTTTTAACATTGGACCCTATGGAATATACATTCAAAGATCTTCTTCTCAGAAACCTCACTACTAGTCCAATTGCAAAAAGTAGTGAGTTATCGGTCGTGTCCAGGTGGCTTAGTATAACCCAGTCCTGATTATCTTCCGGCTTATCGAGTAAACAATGCTAAAAACTGTCAGGATTGTCAAAGAATATCGTTTAATTAAAACATGCCTAGAACGTGCTGTTCTGTTCCCAGTTGTCAAATAAGAAGAATTTAGTCGAAAGAGTTATTCTCTTTCCTTCTTTAATTTGTCACATGAAATATACTGCTTTGATTGCATGGTACATAATCTATAGCGTTGTTTGCACTTTCTTCCGATATTTATGGGGATAATATAATATTATAACTGTTAAAACAAACCTTTGAATTAATTCTTTTTTTCTACCAGCTAGTCTTGCATTTTTTTGTTTTATTTTTCCTTTAATTCAGGAACCGTTAAACTCGCGTATTTATTGTATGATGAATCCATGTCATCGCACGTGTATTTGTGATTGTAAACAAACTGACGCTGGACCGGGAACAGCGCTGCCGCCTGGCGATTAACAAGAACCGATAATTCACTATTGTTTGCCATTAGAACCTCTGCCCAAATTTTTGAATTTTTATTTGAATTGTGGTCTGAATGTTTTAATTTCAGCAATATGTATTACCTTGGTTATAAGGGGAACCCCTGCCCAAATTTTTTTTGAATGGTGTTTTGTTAGGGGTTGTAATGGATAGTGGAGCTTTCGCTTGCCATTGAAACCAAACAAGAACACTAATTTTAGGGAAAAAAAGTATTCTGCTAAATTTTGTGTTTTGTTTTTCCTATTTGAAATGCCTTTTATTTATGTCAGTCATGGTCCAGGTGAACGATACAGGCTCTTGAGAGCCTCTTGTTCATTTACCAGTGAAAGCCAAAGAGGACTTTTGGTTTCCACTCTGTGCGTCTCTCTGTCTGCCTGGCAGTCTGCGAAAAAAAAAAAATTTGAAGTTTTCCACATTTTATTTGTAATAGCTTGCAGATATTGAGCGGATTATTGTTATGTGAGTCTTCTTTGATGAGTTACAGCGCAAGCTTACGTTTTGTTTTTCTCGATTTTTGAGAAAGTTATGACCCTTGAACTTTGAAAAATTTACTGACCTTGAAGTTTTTCACACTTTTCTTAGCTCTTGCAGATGTTGGTTTTCAGCCAGGGTTAGCTTTTGTCATCACTTTGCGTCTGTTGTCCATCCAACTGTTGTCCGCCCGTCCGTCCATCATTAGCTCACTTTCAAAAATATTGTGAAATAGTAATTTTGCACTTTAACTATTACATGACAATCTATCATTTGTCTTTTGAACTAATAACATCAACTTTGCGATCCAAGCACAGGCAGGCGAGACATCCTATAGGGTCCACACTTGTTTATTTCTTATTTCAAAAAGTGTAACAGATAGAGGTCAAGTGTAACTTGCAAAAAATGTTCAGCATATCAAGATCTACCCACCCTGAAATTTTGACGAAAATCCATAAACTCTTGTAGGAGTTATTGCCCTTTTTTCACGGAATTTTTAAAATTTTCATATTCTTCATCTTTTATTTCCAAAACTAAAGAAGATGAAGGTTAAGTGTAAATTGATGAAATGTTTGCCATGCTGTGGCGACTTCAAAACTGATGTTGAAAATTGTTCCTTGACCGCCATTTTCAAAATGGCTGCCAAAAAAAGGCGGGAAAATTCAACATTGTCCGATTTCAATGAACTTTGGTTTCCAAATAGATATTGATGCTGTGACTTCAAAACCGGTGTTGAAAATTGGTAGTTGACCGCCATTTTCAAAATGGCCGCCAAAAAAAGGCGGGAAAATTCAACATTGTCCGATTTCAATGAAATTTGGTTTCCTAATTGATATTGGTGTTTTGACTTCAAAACCAATGTTGAAAATTAGTCGTTTACCGCCATTTTCAAAATGGCCGCCAAAAAAGGCGGGAAAATTCAACATTGTTCGATTTCAATGACATTTGGTTTCCAAATAGGTCTTGATGTCGCAACTTCAAAACTGATGTTAAAAATTGTTCGTTGACCGCCATTTTAAAATGGCCGCCAAAAAAGGCGGGAAAATTCAACATTGTCCAATTTCAATGAAATTTGATTTCCAAATACATATTGATGTTGCGACTTCAAAACCGATGTTGAAAATTGTTTGTTGACTGCCATTTACACAATAATATCTCAACTTCAAAACTGGTGTCGAAAGTGGTCCTTAGCAAGAATGTTTTTTGTCAAAAAAGCCCAACAAAGAAATAAAGTAAAACATGATCAGACTTTAAAAACAGTTCAAGATATTGGAGGTGTTAGAGCTACGAAAGTTGGAGAAACTGAAGATCAATTGTATAACTTACAATGTTACCTTGATTGTTGCAAATGAAAGCCAGGTGAGCGATACAGGCTCCTGGGAGCCTCTGGTTTCTTCCCAATTTTGTTGACAATATCCCCCCAAAAGAGTGAGATTGCATATTAAATTCTTCCAAATCATTAAAGTGTTACGTCCTTTGTAGTAAATAAATACTTTTTTATATGCATATTGTCTTGAAGTGTCCCTACTATGAATCCTGAAAACCATTTCTGGTAACATGGAATGGTTTTACAGAATTTAATGTTTAAAGTTAATCTCCCAATTTATTGAAAATTGTACTAAATTTTCCCAATCAAAAAGGCACAGGCAGTTTTTAAAAAAGGCAACAAAATCACTGATATGGTAGGATCATCTAACCTTGCATATGCATGCATCTCTGATGGTAAGTCAGCATCCAGGCAAGATGGGGAGAGGGCTTTATATAATGTTGTGATAACTTGTGCCCGATCCCATTGCTGTAAATGTTTTGAGCAATAAAATATGTTTAATTTAATTCAATCCAGGCAAAATTAGGTCGCTTTTCCTACATTTTCTGCTTGACTGACTTACATTCAAGTTTACATCTGAGTTGATATCTCAGTCACTGTACATGGTATGATCATCTAACCTTGCATAGGCATGTATCTCTGATGGTAGGTCAGCATCCAGGCAAAATTGGGTCACTTTGACCTACATTTTCCGCTTTAGTGACCTACATTCAAGTTCATGTCAGGGATCAGAACTCAGGTACTGTATGTGGTAGGATTATCGTGCATGTGCATGCATCAGTGATGGTAGCTCAGCATTCAGACAAAATTAGGTCTATGCATGCAATTTTGATGGTATGTCGGCATCCAGGCAAAATTTGGTTGCTGCGACAACGTGCCATAGCGAGGCGAACTTTGTAGTCGCTGATTACCTATGTTTTTTTGTCTCACCCGTGACCAAAGGCACGGAAAGCGTACATATGCGTACAAAGTATGGCGGCAACGGCGTAAACTTTCATGTTAAGATTCCGTGATTAGGTCACTTTCTCAGTAACTATAAGTGGTAGGTCAATGATATTTGGTATATAGGTTGGTCTTGAGCAGTACATGACAGTCTGCTATATGGATTTTGTCTATGACCTCAATTTCACGGTCCAGTGAACATGTTTAGTTTCTCAGTAACTATAAGTGGAAGGTCAATGATATATGGTACGTAGGTTGCAGACCTGTCAAGTTTTGAAAATAGCTTTGCGTGAGATTTGTGAAAAATTTCAAAGATCAAAGGAAAAATTTCAAAGATCAAAGGATTTGTCGAAAATCTAAATAAAATTTGCGTGAGTCTCACGCCTCATGCGTGAGACTTGACAGGCCTGAGGTTGGTCTTAGGTAGTACATGACAGTCTGTCATATGGCTTTTGTCCTTGACCCCAATTTCACAGTCTAGTGAGCATATTAAGTTTTTATGATTAGGTCATTTTCTCATTAACTGTAAGTAGTAGGTCAATGATATTTTGTATATATGTTGATCTTGGGTAGTACATGACAGTCTGCTTTATGGCTTTTGTCTGTGACCTTAATTTCGTGGTCGAGTGATCTTGTTAAGTTTCCTAGTATCTATTGATGGAAGGTCAATAATATTTGGTATGTGGGTTTGTCTTAGATGGAAGATGACAGCTTGCTGTTTTGTTTTAGCCCTTGACCTCAATTTCACGGTCTAGTGAACGTGTTTGGTTTCTCAGTATCCATCAGTGGTAGGTCACTGATATTTGGCATTTTAGTTTTGGGGGTGATACATGACAGTCTGCTATATTGCTTTTGTCAGTTAATCTAATTTCACAGTCAAGTGAACATGTTAAGTTTTCTGATTTAGGCAGTCTGAGTTTTCACATCAATTTTGTGACCAAGTAGGGATGGGCGAGACATCAATTTGGGTACACACTTGTTTTTTTTTTACAAAGGTTCTGATTTAACTAGGTTCAGTTATGACAGCTTTTACTACACATTATTGCCATAATGGAAAGTGAGGTTTCAGCATTATAAGTAGAAACTTTTGAAACTTAATTTATGTTAAAGAAACAATGTCTTGATACCAGCATTTAGGCCTAAAATGAAATATTGTTTGTTTCCCCAAACCTGACTGACCCGGAAAAATTCACTGTTACCCAAAATATTTTATTGCCACTCTTGCACAGAATTTTTGTTTTCTGCATTGAAAATTCATGTTGTTGAAATTTATTGTAAAAATTACTTTTGAAAAAAAAAAAAAATAAAAAATTTCCCTTCCAACCTACCAACACCTGGCTGGGTAGAGTTGGGATGGGGGAAACAAATAAAAATTTAATTTTGGCCTTATGTTACAGAATTCAGATGAGGATGAAATCGTTGAGGTTCCTGATTCTGGTTTAGAACCTGGCATACTTCCAACAGAAATACGTAAACTTGTAGAGAGTAGACGGCAGGTCAAACAATTAATGAAAGGGGACATAACTGCTGATCAATATACACAGGTAAGTGGTTTATTTATATATCTAAAATCTGTACTTCCAACAGAGATCGTAAACTTGTAGAGAGTAGACAGCAGGTCAAACAATTAATGAAAGGGGACTTAACTGCAGATCAATATACACAGGCAGG